>SKCR01004987.1:0-78254 GCA_019454045.1 Zanthoxylum bungeanum | reverse complement strand
CCTACAGTGTGGCAAACGGGGTCACTGGAAGCGTGACTTCCGTGAGTACAAGGTGCACATGAAGGAAATCAAAGCGGGCAAGACACCGGCTTCAGATGTTTGTTATAGAAATAAACATGTCTAATTCTAGTTTTAAAAATTAGATTTTTGATTCTGGTTGTGGTTGTGGTACTCATATATGTACTGATGTTCAGGATCTGCAGATTAGCAGGAGACTAGCCTCAGGGGAGACTGATCTACAAGTTGGAAACGGGACCAGAGTCACTGTTTTGGCTGTAGGGACTTATATTTTGGAATTTCCATTGGGGCATGTACTAAATCTATCAGACTGTTATTATGTACCTAGTTTGACTAGGAATATTATTTATGTATCTTGTTTAGCCCAGTGTGGGTATACTTTTGTATTTAGAAACACTGAGTGTTTTATGTATAAAAATGATATTGAGATATGCAGTGCTGATGTGAATAATGGTCTTTATATTTCGAATATAAATCAATCTCAAACATATAATGTAACAAACAAAAGGCTTAAATTAAGTAACAAAGATGAAACTTATATGTGGCATTTCCGTCTAGGACACATTAACAAGACTCGCATATCCACACTTTCGAAGAGTGGGTACTTGGACGGATTTGATCCAAATTTATATGACGTCTGCGAATATTGTTTATTAGGCAAAATGCCTAAAACACCTTTTAGCGGTAAAGGTGCACGTGCCACCGAACTGTTAGCCCTCGTTCATAGTGACGTATGTGGGCCCATGTCTAGCCAGGCTAGATTGGATATGAATACTTCGTAACCTTTACGGATGATGCATCACATTATGGTTATGTGTATCTTATGAGACACAAGCCGAAACTTTTGAGAAATTCAAAGAGTTTCGACACGAGGTAGAGAAAAGCAGATCGGCAAAAGTATTAAAACATTACGGTCGGACCGTGGTGGAGAATACTTAAGAAATGAGTTTCTTGATTACTTGAAAGAGTATGATATTCTTTCACAGTGGACTCCTCCCGGAACACCTCAATTAAACGGTGTGTCCGAACGGAGAAACCGAACTTTGTTGGACATGGTAAGGTCGATGATGAGTCACACAGAGCTACCTATTTCATTCTGGGGATATGCATTGAACAATGCAATACTTATTTTGAATAAGGTTCTGTCAAAGTTTGTTCAACAGACTCCGTATGAAATATGGACAGGAAAGAAACCAGGTTTCTCATTCCTGAAGATTTGGGGTTGTTGGGCATACGTTAAACGTTTTGATGGTACCAAACTTGAACCCAAATCGGATAAGTGTTTATTTATAGGTTACCCTAGGGAAACCAAAAGATATTACTTCTACAACCCACAAGAGAACAAAGTATTTGTTGCTCTACATGCAGTTTTCCTTGAGAATGAATTCCTAAATACAGTGGTAAGTGGGAGGAAAATAGAACTCGATGAAAATCAGAGTGATATTATTCCTGGCACAAAATCCTTAACGGAACACGAACAGTTCATCAGGGATGAGACTGTACCATAATCTTCGAATACACAAGAACCGCGTAGGTCAGAGAGAGTCAGAAAACAACATGAGAGGTGGTTTCTGATCTCACCTCATGTGGATATTAATCTTATTGAGGAAGACGAACCGACTACGTATGAGGAAGCGATAAAAGGTATCGACTCTGGTTTATGGCAAGATGCCATGAAATTCGAAATGGATTCCATGTACACCAACCAAGTTTGGACACTGGTTGATGCACCAGAAGGCGTAAAGCCTATTGGTTGCAAATGGGTCTTCAAGAAGAAGACCAACATGGATGGAAACATACAAACATACAAAGCTAGGCTTGTAGCAAAAGGGTATCGTCAACGACATGGTATCGATTACGATGAAACTTTTTCACCTGTTGCCATGATTAAATCCATTCAGATAATGCTTGCTATTGCTACATATTTTGATTATGAAATATGACAGATGGACGTCAAAACCACTTTCATTAACAGAAACCTTTTGGAGGATTTTATATGCAACAGCCTGACGGTTTTGTCATACCAAAACATGCAAACAAGGTATGCAAGTTAAATCGATCCATTTATGGATTGAAGCAAGCATCGCGTTTTTGGAACCAACATTTTGATGAGATCATAAAAGAATATGATTTCATTCAAAACAAGGATGATCCTTGTGTATATAAGAAGGTTAGTGGGAGTGCACTGACATTCATTATCCTTTACGTTGATGATGTATTGCTTATTGCAATGACATTCCCATGCTACAATCGGTGAAAGCTTGGCATTCATTAAAATTCTCCATGAAAGATCTGGGAGAAGCAGCCTTTATTCTGAGAATAAAGATCTACCGGGATAGATCTAGAAAGGTGCTTGGTCTCTCCCAGAGCACGTACATTAACAAAATGTTGAAGAGATTCAACATGGAACAGTCTAAGAGGGGACTGTTGCCAGTGTCACATGACGTCGCTCTATCTAAGGACATGTGTCATAAAACTCAAGATGAGAGAGACAACATGAGTCAGATCCCGTTCGCTCTGCAGTCGGATCGATCATGTATGCCATGATATGTACGCGACCTGATGTCTCATATACTTTGAGCATATGTAGTCGCTATCAGGCCGATCCAGGTGATGGTCACTGGGTTGCGGTTAAGAACATCCTTAAGTGTCTTAGACGAACTAGAGATGCGTTCTTAATCTAAGAAGATTGAGAACTTGAGGTAACTGGGTTTACCGATGCAAGTTTCCAAACCGATAAAGACGACTGTAAGTCGCAATCTGGGTATCCATTTTGTTTCAACAACGGAGCAGTAAGCTGGAAATCTTCCAAGCAAGAGACTGTTGCCGATTCAACAACAGAAATGGAATACATCGCTGCAGCTGAGGCAGCAAAAAGGGCAGTTTGGATCCATAAATTCCTAATTGGATTAGGAGTAGTTAACTTAGCAGCTGAACTCGTTCCATTGTATTGTGACAATAACGGGGCTATAATGCAGGCTAAGGAACCGCCGTCTCATCAATGATCAAGCATGTTCTTCGACGTTTCCATCTGATTCATGAGATCATACATCATGGCGATGTGAAGATCGAGAAGGTCGCATCAGATGACAACATTGCAGATCCGCTGACGAAAGCTATTCCTCAGCAAAAGTTTGAGCGACATGTACATAGTTCAGGTGTTAGATACTTGAGTGACTGGCTATAGGCCAAGTGAGAGATTGTTGGACAATTATGACCCATAGCGTCACTATTTGTAAAAGATATTGTGGTTTTTGTACAAATTAACTATGTGACAAAGGAAATTGCTATTTTATCATTTTGTAATTAGATTACTTGAATACATATAAATGATAAAAGTCCTTATGATTAGTTCCGGATTAATAAGATATGAGACAGTATCAATCCATAAAGGTTTAATCATTAAATATCCCTAGTCGTGTATTATCGAGATTGGACATCGATAATACAGAATAAACTAGTATTGCACTTGTGCATGTTATGGAAGCGTAACAACATAGTTCTCATATATTTAAGTATTGAATACTTATGCAAGTGTGATAAGAGGTTGTGTTTGCCGATGGTACGGAAACAGCTTTGCTCTGGATAGACCCCTCAGAATCCCATTGGTAGTATGACTAAAAGTCTATGGGAATCCGATTCAGGGTATATGTATTTGGTCTTAACCTGAGACTTGCATCGCTAATACTTGCGACAATCAATACGCTTTGGTTTTGGTCATCTGGGGCTTTAAAAGGTTCTGTGTACGCCTCTTCTAAGTTTATTGAGAATCGTAGTGTATTGGGTGTGATGTCAAGATAGAAGTATCACTTCAGTCATATGGAGATGATGGTCACACATGGATACAGAACTAATACTCTATTATGTTGCAACTATCGAGATAATATGACAAGGTCATGATTATCCGATTAAAGAGACTAGTTGTTTGTGATCCGATATATGCTTCGTACATGGCAGACACTATTCCAGCCTCAGGCCTTGCATATGACATCCGATACTGGATCGCAATACGCAATACTATGTATACTACACCTGACAAATATTATATATTCCTTAAAGAATATTTCTGGAGAATTGGGTAGGCACAACGCTTTGCTAGAAGCCAACCATGTCTGTAAATCGGTAAGAACATGGTACTAGGTACGCACGTATTCGGATAGTTCGACGATCGAATTTACTGCCAACATATCCAGGGATCTCATGGGTCGCTTCCCGAAGATTCACCGATGACGTTTGACTCGAATATAATTAATCTGGGATTAATTAGAAGAGAGAAGAGAAAATTAATCTGGGATTAATTACGGCGAGAATTTATCTGGGATAAAATTCGAATAGAAGAGAGAGAATGATTAATTGGAATTAATCGGATAAAATATATATCGATATATTAAATGAAATTAGATTTCTAAGCGGAATTAAAATTGGATTTTAATTCGGGCAAACGAATTAATTTAGAATTAATTTGTAAGCGACTTACGTAATAATTTTGCGAGGCATTATTATTTAATTAGATTTGATTTAATTAAGTCGCAACAGAAAATTCGTTAATTGGAATTAACAAACCCGAGCCCGGAATATGTTTGCGGGCCCACTCGGATTTTGAATTGAAGTGGGGCCCACATCAAGTCACATCACAAGTCAACTTCATCACTTTTAGTTGATGGAAGTTGTTAGTTGGTGATGACTTGTATATTACACTTCCTTATTTTATTTTAAAAGTTGAATGACCTTTACCAAACTTTGAGATTTGGTATATGTTTTTGATTTTTGGAAAATCATTTCAGCTTTTACACTTAACACAAAAAATAAAATTCTCTCTCTCACACACCCTAAATGCCGTGAGCCTCCCTCTTCAAGAAGAAAATTTGTTGCAATTTTTTCTTCAAGCTAGCACTTCCAAGGAGCAAATAAAGGTGTTAGGGAAACTTTTCCATTGAGCTTGGAATCAAAGTTCAAGGCTTGGAGCTACACCATTCATAAAAAGAGGAGCTTGGAGCACTATACAAAGGAGCAAAAGTTTTGAACTTTCCTACATCCAAGAAACCGATCAAAGTGAGTATATTTTCCGCTATCTTACTTTGTGTATTCACATCTTTTATGCTTAAATAGATCATTGGCATGTTCTTAGAGAACCAACAATTTGACTATCAAGAAAGACCATAGTTTTAGCTTTAAGAATTTTCGCATTCTTATATGAATCATTCCTTAACTCTTCAAGCTCATTTAATTGCAGTTTACGTTCATGACTGACATTTTCAGGGTTTGAATTGAATGTTTTAATAGTCCAATTTACCTTATGTTCAAGTTCTACAGGAAAATGACAAGGTTTTCTAAATAAGACGATAGAGAGACATTCCCAAAGATATTGAAAGTTGTTCGATAAGCCCAAAGTGCATCTGTCAGTCTAAGAGAACAATCTTTGCGATTTGGGCTGACATTTTTTTAGAATTTATTTGATTTCCCTATTTGCCAGTTCACACTTGACCATTTATCTGAGGGTGTAAGATATGGAAACTTTATGTATAACTCCATACTTTTTCATTAATGACTTAAAAGGCATGTTATAAAATTATTTACCTTCATCACTGTTAATGGCTCGAGGGATTCTAAATCGAATTAAAATTTTTTCTTTTAAGAATTTAATCACAATTTTGTGATCATTATTCGACAAAGAATCGCTTTAACCAATTTTGAGACATTATCCTCTGCTACTAAAATATATAAAATCCAAATGACTGTGGAAATGGACCCGTGAAATATATTTCTCAATAATCAAAGATTTCAAAGACAAAGATAGGATTTAAAGGCATCATGTTTCTTTTTGAAAAGGATCTCAACTTTTGACAATTTTCACAAGTTTTATAGAAAGCATGTGTATTTTAAAAATGGTGGGCCAATAAAATCCACATTATAAGATTTTTACAACATTTTCTTCGATGAGAAATGACATGCACATGCTTCTGAATGACAAAACTGAATAATACCAATTACTCATTGTCCAATATGCATCGTCATAAAATTTGATCAGGGCAATATTTGAACAGATATGGATAGTTTCAGTAGAATCTTTTGACTTCAGTCAAAAATTATTCTTGTCTTGATGGCTCCAATCTGGAGGTATTTTTTTGTTGTAAGAAAATTGACAATATTAGCATGACATTGTAATTACATAAAATAAAAAATCATGAGGAAAAGAGTCACTAATAGGAGTTGTATCAATTGATGACTCATTTGTGGCAATTTAGAGATTACCTCTGTTTTTGCCTTGTCAACCTCAATACCTTTGCATGACACAACGTGACCCAAAATAATTTCTGAATTAGTCATGAAATGGCATTCTTCCCAATTTAACACAAGCCATTTTTCTTTATATCTTTTCAAAATATTTTCCAAATTATTCAAGCAATTATCAAATGAGTTCCAAAAATCAGTTATATCATCCATAAAAATCTCTAAGAAATGTTCAACCATGTCACTAAATATGCTTAACATGCATTGTTGGAATGTTGCTGGTGCATTACAAATTTTAAAAGGCATTTTCCTAAATGCAACTGTTCCAAAGGGACATGTGTAATATCCCAGATTATTTTAACGTGTTTGCGTGAATTTTATTTTTCGCGTGTGAAGTCGCGTCCGAACATGAGGTTTATTTTTTCAGTAAAATGGGAATTTTTTCACGAAATTAATTATAAGGCAATAATAACTAAATTAGAGGGACTAAATTGAGATTTGCCACACAAGTGTAAATAAAAACTAGATATTTCTACACACACACGTGGAACACTACACACACATATTCATTTAACACAAATGTGGTTTACACACACACACACGTATATCTTATACACACGCACACAATACACGCACACGAAAACAAGAAAAGAAGATAGAAGAGAGATCGAGAGAGAGAAAAGGAGAGAAGTCGGAAAAGAGAGGAAAGAGACCGAGAAAGGGAGAGGGTGAGAGAGCAGTTCCAGCCTTGTCCCTGGCCGCCGCCGAGCTTCCGGCGCATCCTCTGAAACTGGACCGGCGTGGTGACTGCAAACAGAGGCAGCGAGGAGAGGGAGCAGGGGCTGAACCGAGAGAGGGAGAGAGAGAGCAGAGAAGAAGATGAAGATGAGGGAGTCTGGGTTTGGAATTTTGATTTCGTTCGTGGATGCAATTTGTAAGTACACTATGACTATGATTTCCTTGAGTTTGATTTAATTTTGTCATTTGGATTTTGGATTGAATTTCGAAACTGGTCTTGGAAATGAGATAAAAATATATTAAAAGTGATCTAGATTTGGTATTTAGTATGAAATTAGAAGAAATTTTTAAGATTAGAGAGATTGTAAAATTTGGGGGAAAATCGCCAATAACCCTAGAATTTGGGAATTTCTTGAGTTAGGGTTTTATTTAACTTTTGTATATTTCTGTTGCAGTTTGAATAACACTGTGATGAAGACAGTATCTAGGGTTAGATCTTATAGATTTGTTAAATATTTATTGAAGAATTAAATTAATTCAACAAAAGAGACAATAAATCCTCGAAAGAAAAACAAATATGTATCGTTGGGTTTTCTTATTTATCTATGTGCTTTATCTCTTTGCCATTCTTTAACATGCAAATGGAAGTTAATATGGTAATTGTTTAATAAGGATCCTTGATAAAAGATATTTTCAATGATATTCTTTTGAGTTGTCCTTGCGCTTGGTTTTTGTTGGGTTTATTTGGTGCTTGATCTGCCAGAAAATGTAGCTTATAGCATTTACCATCCTGATTTCATTTTGGAATTTTAATAAGTAAGTAATGAAATAATTATGTATTTTTGTGCAAATAAAATCAGAAACTAAGGCTGCGAAAAGTGAATGAATAGCTTATGTATACTAAAGGTCTCGATACAATTTAAATGGTTTTAAAAGAAGATGAAAATAACTGTGTATGTGTGTCTGCATATTGAAAATTCAACATGGTAGATAAGTTAAGAATTTGTAATTTGATTGTATGTACATAAATGATATAATAGTAGTGTTTTACATGTGAGTGTAAGCATGAAATATGGAGATTAGAGTAATAACACATAATGAACATATTGCAGTAATTAGCTAAGTAAATTCGATTATTGAGTACAAATGCAAGATTAGGAAACAACATGATATGACGAAATATGAAATATTTATTTGGCAATGTTTATAATTATGAATGTGAGTGTGGTATTGTTAGGGTTGGTGCTCCGAGCGCCAATTTTATTATGTATTTCTATGTAAATACTAATGTAACGTTTTATTATGAATAAAATGAACAGTTTCTTTTATATAACTTATTCTTTAATATGGTAAAGACGTAAACGACCTTAGAATGATTAGTTATGATACTGTTGCAAATTTACCATATTATTTATGGGGTTATGCTCTTTTAACTGCCGCACATCTTTTGAACAAGATTCATTCCAAGTCTGTTCCTATGACTCCGTATGAGATATGGACCAGTATGAAACCAAATCTTAGTTATATTAAGATTTGGGGGTGTCCTGCTTATGTCAGGATGGCTCGGCAAGATAGCTTTTTCTCGAGGGTAGAAGTTTAGGTTTGTTGGATATCCTTCAAATACGAAATGATATTTTTTCTATGATACCGAGCATCGAAATGTGTTCGTAGCTCGCTTCGCAAAATTTCTAGAAATAGAATTTTTGGCTGAAGGTGATGATCATAGACATGTTGAACTTGATAAAGTACAACCTGGAACCAACGAACTAATGGAGGAACCTGTAGTTCAAGAAGATGGAGAACCTTCAACACACACACTCCGTAAGTCATAAAGGGTATTTAGACCTCATGAATGCTTGTATTGATACAAGAAAAGAGTCTCGATGTTCTCTTATTAGAAGAGACTGACCCTTTTACCTATAGAGAATCGATGTTGGACATCGACTCCGTGAAGTGGCAAGACGCCATGAAATCCGAGATGGACTCAATGTATGAGAATCAAGTTTGGAACTTGGTTCCGCTTCCCAAGGAATTGTTCCTATCGGTTGTAAATGGATTTACAAGAGGAAGCGAGGGCCCGATGGAAAGGTTGAAGCCTTTAAGGCCCGACTGGTAGTTAAAGGTTACTCACAGCGACCTGGAGTCGACTACGATGAAACTTTTTCTCCAGTTGCCATGCTAAAGTCCATCAGGATTTTATTGTCAATTGCCGCATATCATGATTACGAGATTTGGCAAATGGATGTCAAAACGGCTTTTCTAAATGGATTTCTTGATGAAGAAATCCATATGGAACACCGGAAGGTTTTGCATCCAGCGAGAACTCGGGCATGGTATGTAAGCTGAAGAAGTCCATTTATGGACTTAAACAGGCTTCACGAAGTTGGAATCTTCGATTCGACGAGATAATCAAATTGTCTGGTTTTCTCAAGAATTCGGAAGAATCTTGTGTGTATCAGAAGGCTAGTGGGAGTATGGTGGTATTTTTAATTCTCTATGTTGATGACATCCTTATCATTGTGAATGATATTGGAATAATCAAGGTGTCAAAGCTTACCTTTGTAAGAATTTCTCCATGAAGGACCTGGGCGAAGTTTCTTGTGTCTTGGGCATAAAACTCTATAGAGATAGAGAAAGGAAGCTTATTGGGTTATCCCAATCAACATACATAGATAAGATCTTAGAACGGTATAATTTTGTTAACTGTAAGACAACAAACATACCGTTCAGACATGACTTACATATTTCGAAGAAGATGTGTCTGCAAACAGAAGATGAGAAGATTAGAATGTCTAATCAACCTTATGCTTCGTGTTTAGGCAACATCATGTATGCCATTTTATGTACAAGGACTGATATCAGCTTCACAGTTAGTGTGACGAGCAGATATCAGTGCAGTCCAGGAAATGACCATTGGATGGCCATTAAACATATCCTCAAGTATCTTAAAGGTACCAATGATAAGTTTATTATTTATGGAGGAAACGAACTACAAGTTAATGGATATACGGATTTCGATTTCCAATCGGATCCTGATGATAGAAAGTCTACATCAGGATTCGTGTTTACCCTTAATGGTGGTGCAGTTTGTTGGAAGAGTTCCAAACAGGGGTCAACAGCTAATTCCACCACAGAGGCGGAATAAATTGCAGCTTCAGAAGCTGCAAAGGAAGCTGTATGGGTTAGAAACTTTATCACAAAATTGGGAGTAGTCCCAAGTATGGAGAATCTGATTCCGTTATACTGTGATAATATTGGAGCCATTGAACAAGCAAAGGAACCAATGGCGCATCAGAATTCGAAGCATGTGGAATGAAAGTACCACATCATTTGAGAGATTGTGTCACGAGGGGACATTGTCGTGTGTAGGTACTGAGTGATGATAATGTAGCAGACCCGCTTACGAAGGCCATACCTCCGAAGTTATTTGATAAAAATGTGGAGTCAATGGGTATTAGATACAATCGATATTGGCACTAGAGCAAGTGGGAGATTTTGTTAGGGTTGGTGCTCCGAGCGCCAATTTTATTATTTATTTCTATGTAAATACTAATGTAACATTTTGTTATGAATAAAATGAACAATTTCTTTTATATAAATTCTTTAATATGGTAAAGACGTAACCGAGCTTAGAATGATTAGTTAAGATACTGTTGCAAAAGCGTCGCAACTGACATTGAGTTGTATCATGACGTTGTCATTCTTAGACAGTTCCCGGTCAAGGTTACACTATTTGGTCAGTAAAGTAAACCCGTAGAGACTAGTACATGTCGTATATTGGAATCTTGGATTCCGATGGTTTCTCAGTGAACCATGAGTCTTGGAGACTCGTATAGACGTGTGGGTGTTTATAGCAGATAAACACTAAACGACTCACCGAAGATTCTTAATGGATGGTACACCAACGTTAATAAGAATCTTCTCGGGTTGAGTGAGCATAATGATTCTTTGACTTGAGATACCACTGTGGATATCTGAGTTATCTTTCACACTCAGATGGCAGTCACGTCACCGATCTATTTAGATCAGACCTCCGCCTGTTCGTTGGGTGTGGACTGATGCTCAGGATATCCTGTGTGTATCAAGATAGGATCCGTCAGCTCTGTGTACATAGTATAGGTATTCAATATGGTATTAGCAATTTGTTAAATTCATGGGCCCGTGGTACACTTTAGAAATTGGTTCTAAGTGTTTTTGAGGGATTGCTAATAGAAACGTCGACGTGATTATATCTATAGAGATTTGACGTTTGTATCTATATCTCTGGATTAATCCGGATACCTGTGATGGATGGATTATACGTATGCAGTGACCTCGACCTGTATGATTCAGTGAGTTTATCCGTGTTCATCATAATTTACGGGTGGGTGAATTATGGACACGTAATTTGATTTCGTGACGGATAGAGCACTAGGGCAACTGTTATGAATAATAATGATTATTTATAACTCGTTTAATGGTTAAACGGTAAATACATGCAATCGGGACCTAGCGGTCATTTTCGAATTAATGTGTATTTGTATTTAATATTTGATATTATTAAATACACATTAAATAAATATCAATTTGTGATATTTATAATTATATCATGAATATATGTATTTGATATATTTAATGTAAATATAATACATATATTTAAGATATTTATATTTATTAATTAATTATTTAATTGTTAAATAATTTAATTAATTTATAAAACAAATATCTTTAAGTCATGATTAATTTGGAAATGGCAAGTTTAATTGGAACCATTTTTGATAACTTTATTAAACTTAAAGTGTTACTTTAAGTTACTTTAATTTAGCAAAATTTGGACCAATTAAAATCAAACAAATTTTTGTATTAGATATTTAATTTTTTGTTTGAAAATTTCGGCCATGAGGGTTTGTGTATATCAAAATTGTTTTGATTCATTTTACAAACTTATACAACTTCAACAAAAATTACAAAGAGATAATTGAGAGCAAAAAGAAAGAAAAAAGGAAATCAAAGGCAAAATTGGATTTTGTAAGTTAATTTTCTTTCTTCTTCTTCATGAAAATTGTTTCAATATTTCTTAACTTCAATAGTGATGTTAAGATCATGCCTCTACTCTTTTAGTTTGTAATTAAATTTGTTGGATGCTTGTTGGATGTGTTTAAGCATGTAGAATTAATTTATTTTCTTATTAATGTAATTAAGCTTAATAAATTAATTAGAAAATTAAAGTTGCTATTCTAGAGTTAATTAGCCATTCATAATTAGCCTAGAATTGTTCTTGATTAATTTCATGATGGTGAGAATTAATTGGTGTAGTAATTTGAAAATTAAAGTATTGAATTTTATTAATTTTGTGTAAATTGCCCAATTTGAGTGATTTGTGAAATTAGGGTTCTTAACCCACTCAATTTTGGGGTTTTTCATATAAGCTTTAATTTGATGTATATTTGATGCATGTAAAATTTGGGATTAATTAGATTTGATCTTGACATGTTTTGAACAAATTGGGCCAAATTGCAATTAATTAAAATTCCGGGCTGTTTTATAAATTCCAGAAAAATCTGGGCAGTGGCGCAAATCTGGAAAATATTTCTGGTTTTGTAGCAAACTTGTAAAAATTATTTTGGGATTAATTTGGAATTAATTAATATGTAATTGACATATTTAAAACTAAAATAATTAATTTGTAAAAGTTTGGGGTAATTTTATAATTAAAAGAAATATGATTTCTTAGGTTATATTTCATAATTTAAGTATTGGTTAATTAAATAAATAAGTTTATTTAATTGTTTCAAGAAAAATTTTTGAAATCGGAGAAATCATTTTTCCGCGTTCCGCTGCGCTAACCTTGTAATTCCCAATAAAACCCCAACATGTATGTAAATTATGTATTTGGTAATGGTATTGATTATCTACGTATTGAATCCTAATAGCAATGGATTAAGAATTGTGAAAGTGTTAATGTATATAGCCTTATAAGATGGTAAAACGATTGTTCATCTGAGTAAACAAGCGTTTGATTAAGTTTAAACATAGGTTTTGACATTTGTGAGAATATGTGATGATAAATTAACATATAATTATATACGTGAATAATGTTACATGTTATATAAATAATGAGATGTGTGAGTAATGATATGAGTAAGCTGTAAATGAATGTTTTTAATAATGATAAAGCTTAATAGTTTGAGTATGAATATATGATATTGTGTGTGTAAAAGACACATTAGACTGCATATGTTTATAAGGTTGTGATGATTTATAATGTAAGTGAACTTAGTTGCTGCATGTAAAATATAATAAGGATAAAGTAAGTATACATAATATAGATAACTAAAGATGAAAGCATGATAAGAGTAGGATTCACATGTCATTAATTTATAGGTATGCATGAATATATGCATGTAAAAGTATGACAACATGAAAATAAGTATATAAGAAAACATGGCAAGGGTAAGTGAAAGCATAAGAAATAAGAACGCTTATGTGTTTTTATGATTTTCAAAAATTGATAAAGAAGTTAAGAGTGAATTTGAAATCTAAAAATATTTTAAGAAAAGTTTTTGGTGTTTTTTTTTTAAAAAAATGATGTTTTATAGATTCTCTCGGGAGTAGGGTAAAAACTCATTCCAGCTGGGTACTATAGAATTTACGGATACAGATGAGCCTGTGCACATGGCTAGTTCAAAGACATGATGACAACTTAGGTTCGTGTACCTGGACTCTAGTTCAGA
Source organism: Zanthoxylum bungeanum (assembly GCA_019454045.1). Classification (NCBI taxonomy): domain Eukaryota; kingdom Viridiplantae; phylum Streptophyta; class Magnoliopsida; order Sapindales; family Rutaceae; genus Zanthoxylum; species Zanthoxylum bungeanum. The sequence goes on along the minus strand of SKCR01004987.1, from coordinate 64,554 downwards.
GCTTGGGTGGTAACATAGATCCGCACCCCCAGTTCTAGTTTTGTGGCTTGGGGGACGACAATACGTAATGCCCCAAGACCACCAGTTTCAGAGACCCGGTCGAGTATTCCCGAACACGTCCAGTTGAGTCGGTTCCTGGGCGTAAAGGTGCATTCAGGGGGACGGTGATACGTAACGCCCCTGAACACCAGATTTTTACAGAGGTAAAAGATGCATGTATTACGATTTGAGTTTATCAGATTTTCAGACATGTTTTATAAATAGTTGAGAACAAGTTTTTCCCATAAAGAAAAAGTAAAATAAAGTTTTCAGGAAAAAGTTTTTCAGAAAGGGTTTTCAAGAAGTATTTTATAAAAAACATGGCAAATTAAAGTAGAGTATAATTTATAAGTTATGCATATAAATCATATGTTCTAGTAATCATTTGAGATGCATATAACTGATATTAATGCATGATAGCATTATTACATTTATATGTATTTATGATTAATGTTTGTATGAGTTGTATGTTTACATAGGAGGAACCTTTTGTAAATACTAGTGCATGATATTATGATTACAAATACATGTATATATGATTGATAATAGTGCGATGGATGTTTAATAAAAAGAATGTTTCATAAAACTGATTTGATGATATTTCAATGAAATAAAAGAAAGATATTTATAATAATGGCTCGAACTAGATTAGTAAAGAGAGTATAGGAAGTGCTAAGATGTCAGAGTAGCGCAGCGAAAACGTGATGAGACTGGACTTAGTGGATTAGGTTATAGAAACTTGCTGTTTATATTATGGATGTTGATATGTAAACATGAAACATGATCTAAAATATATGCATAGATAGAGGACTAATAACAAGTAATATGTATGTAAAATAGATAAGAGTTATATAGTTAATTCAGACTTTGTAAGTATGTGTATGGTCACATAGACAACCCAGGCTAATGTAGGAACATGATTCAGATTTTGTGTGTGTGACGCTCAAGGTATAAGCATAGTTACTTACTGAGTCTTATGACTCACTCCCCAACAGTGTTTGAGTTTTGAAGGTTGGTGACCTGATCGGTTGACCACAGGCATCAGAGCTTGAGAAGTTGGATAGCAGTGTTGCAGTCAGCCAGTCACCAAGTCTTGGGAGTATAAGTTTAGTTATGAAGAGCTTAAGTTGTAAAATTTTTTGTTCATATGCATTTTCGGGCATGGAGCCCAATTGTATTATGTCTTGAGTTCATCATTTCAGTGTCATATTATATGTCCGGGCCCTATAGACTGCATTACATTGCATAATTATGAGTCTTGCATGAGAGTTAGCTAAAGGCTTATGGTGATAAGATAACATATCACATGCCGGTAGCATCTCCTGTAGCGAGATGTTACAACATGTGAATGTGATCTTTTCCTGGTATTCTAAAGCAATGAGAATTGATAATAATCTGAGTAACTATCAAGAAAATAATAGTATGAATGTCATGCTACTCTTTCTAAAATTTGGTCATGAAAAGGTAAAGGAAAATGATATTTTTCTAGTGGCATCATTTAGTTTCTTATAATTAATGCACATAAGCCAACTAGATAGATTCGAGTTAGAATTGATTCTCCTTTATCATTTTTTAGGACAATTATTCCAGACTTTTTAGACACACTTTGTGTAAGACTTACACACTTGCTATCGGAGATAGATAATGCCTACATCAAGAAGTTTAAAAACTTTCATTTTTATCACTTATTTCATGTGAGGGTTTAATCTTTTTTGGGGTTGACGATATGTCCTAGCATTATCTTCTAAATGTATTCTGTGTGTGCAGATCAAATGATTAATGCCTTTTATGTCTTTAAAGTCCATCCAATTGCCAGTTTATGTTCTCTCAATACATTTAGTAACTTACCTTCTTGATTGCTTGTGAGGGAAGAAGAAATTACTACGAGGTAAGTTTGTTTATCTCCAAGAAATGCATACTTCAATCTTTCTGGCAAAGTCCTTAACTCTAATTTTGGTGATTCCTCATGTTTTTCTTCTTCCAGTGCTCATAGTTCCTCAAATTCTGTTTCTCTCCATCGTCTTCCAGTACATGTGTAGAATCAAGTAAAAAATCATTAGGAATATCCAAATCTAATTGCGTACTTGATTTAAGAAAATTAGCAGTATAAAATTCCATGGGATCAGATAAACTCCCCTGAATATGTTCCTCCAAAATTGGTTCAATTAGTTCCATGCTCTCGTTTTCACTATCCTCATCATATGGTTGTTTGCACATGTTAAAAATATTAAGCTCCACGTCATATTGTCAAAAGATAAATTCATGATTCCATTCCTACGATTAATTAAAGCATTAGCTGTTGCTAAAAATGGGCGACCAAGTATTACATGAATTGGCTTATAACTGTCTACTACAGGTTGTGTTTCTAAGACAATAAAATCTACATGATATATGAATTTATCGACGTATAATAACCTATTTTCCACAATTCCTTTCGGTATCGTGAATAATCTATCGACAAGTAAAAGAGTAGTTGAGGTTGGTTTTAATTCGCCAATATTAAGTTGTTGGTAAATCTAAAATGGAAACAAATTGACATTGGCTCCAAGATTAAGCAAAATATGTTCAATTTTTTGATTTTCAATCATACATGAAATAGTTGGACAACCACAGTCCTTGTATTTCAACGAATTATTGGTTGAGAGAATGAAACTTACATGTTTAGCTGGAAAAACTTTCTTTTTTCCCTGATGTTTTCTTTTAACGGTGCACAAGTCTTTCAGAAATTTGGCATAAGATGGTATCTATTGGATGACATCTAACAAAGGAATATTGACCTTCACCTGTTTGAATATTTCATATATATCTGGGAATGGTTCAATTTCTTTATTTTTAATTATTGAGGAAATGATGGTGCATGATAAAAATTATTATCATCAACGACAGGTAATGGTTCATCAACCCCTTATTTACCCTCCGAATCTGATTTGTTTTCAGCTTCACGAGGTTCAAGAATAGGTCTGTGGATGACCTTATTGTTAAGGTTGGCGCTCGGAGCGCCAATTTTATGATGTATTTCCCTATAGATACTTATGTAAATATTTTATTTTGAATAAAATAAATAGTTTCTTTAATATAACATCTTTTATTAAATAGTAAAGATGTAATTAACCTTAGAATGATTAGTTATGATACAGTTACAAAAGCGTCGCAACTGACATTGAGTTGTATCATAACAATATCATTTTTTAAACTGTTCCTGGTCAAGATTTACATTACTTGGTTAGCAAGTAAACCCGCAGAGACCAGTACATGTCTTAAATTGGAATCTTGGATTTCAATGGCTGCTCAATGAATCGTGAGACTTTAAGACTCGTATAGACATGTAGGATTTATATCAGATAAACACTGAACGACTCACCGAAAATTCTTAATAGATGATACACCAATGTCAATAGAATATTCTCGGGTTGAGTAGCATAGTGATTCTTTGACTTGAGATACCACTGTGGATATATGAGATATCCTCCACACTTTGATAGCACTCACGTCACCGACCTATTAGGGTCAGACCTCCGCCTGTTCGTTGGGTGTGGACTGATTATCAGGATATCCTTAGCGTGTCAAGATAGAATCTGTCAGTTCTGTGTACAGAGCATAGGTATTCCATATAGGATTAACGATATGTTAAATTTATGGGCCCGTGGTACACTGTAGAAGTGAGTTCTAAGTGTTATTAAGAGATCGTTAATTAATACGTTGACAGGATTATAACTAAAGATATTTGATATTTTTATCTGTATCTCTGGTATAATCTGGATACTTGTGACAAATGGATCATACTTATGTAATGACCTCAACCTGTATAGTTCAGCGAGTTTATCTGTGGTCGTTATAATTTACGGGTGGGTAAATTATGGACACAAAATTAGATTTCGTGACTGATATGCCTGAACTTAGAGAGTCTCATATAATGAAATATACTCGTAGAGCACTAGGGCAATAATTATAAATAATATTGATTATTTATAAATCGTTTAACGTTTAAACGGATTAATACATGCATAAGGATATTTTGGTCATTTTCTAATAATGTGTATTTGTATTTAATACATGATTTTATTAAATACACATTAATTAATTATCAAATAAGATATTTGACAAATATCATGTTTATATGTATTTTGATTATTTAATGTAAATATAATACATATATCTAGATATTATATGTATTAATTATTTAATTATTAAATAATTAAAGTAATTAAAAATAAAAATATCTAATGTGAAGATAATACTTGGAAATATCTAATGTGAAGATAAAACTTGGAAATGAAAATTTTGTTTTTATTTTTTTGGATAAGTCTTAAAATTAGTTTTTGGCTTTATTTTAATATGCTTAAAAAATCAAAAAATATCTCTTTTTCTTTTTTAATTAGAATTTCGTCCAAGGCTTTAAAAATAAGTATAAAAGGAGTTTTGTATTCATTTTTCAAGTGATCAAGTTAAGAATTCAAGAATAAAATTAGAGAGCTAGAGAAAAATCAAAAGAAATGCTTGGAAATAAGGTATTTCCTAACTTTATTTTATTTGAAAATTGTTTATGAAATTCCAAAGCTCAACATATGATTGAGTTTATTTTTCCCTCTCTTAAATTTGTGTTGAGATTCTTGAAATCTTGATTTATTGAATATATACATGTGTAATAATTAAAACAAGATTAACTAGTGTAATTAAGGTTTATAATTGTCAATAAATGACTTGTTGCCATTTTAGAGTTTTTAGAGCACTCACTAATGACCTAGAAATATTCTTGAGTTATTTCAAAGTGGTTAAACTTGATTGGTGATGTAGAAAATGGATTAAAGTGTTGTATTAAATTAATTTTAGTTAATTTTGGTTATTGAATTAATTGAAAAAATTAGGATTTATGTCTAAAATAAAATTGGGACTTTTCATATATGTGATGTATTTTGATGTATATGAGATGTACAAATCATTTTGATAGTGATTGGAAATTATCTAAGCTTGTATTTGACAAATTATGACTAAAATGATCAAAATGCAAACTTTAAGGGGTTCATGATAATTTAAAGAAATTTTGGATTTTGGGGTAAAAATATGAAATTTTGAGTATTGAGTAATTAGATTAAATTAGTTTAATTTAATTACCCGAGAAATTATTTTTAATAAAAAAAAATTGATTTTCCACTTTCCACCGCATTACCTGATTATATTGTTAAACCCTTACACTTACCACTACGAAGAGTAATAACAGATTTAATTTAGTCTATGTGTTGACTACAGGAACTACCCACGTGAGAGTTTTGATGACTCTTGGGGTTTGGCTGTGGTTGTGCATGAAACTTTTCTTTCTCATTAATGGTTAGTGAAGATGTGATTTTGGAGAAAATATCTTTCAGATCAATCAATGTTTGCACATTTTGGTTATTGATGGCTTCTTGTTTTTCAATGAATGCATGCAAGGTATCCTCGAGGGTTTCCTATGTGGTTGGATATATGGTGTAATTCATGGAATTTTGGAATTTTGGTGTACCTGGGAGGTTATTACGATGGTTGTGCTTGATTATCATTCCTCAAATTTAAGTTTGGATGGTTTCTCCAACCAGAATTGTAGGTTTGGGAGTATGGGTTTGGATTTGGTCTATTGAAGGTGTTTATGGAACCGACTTGCTCGTGGAGACATTCTTGCAGGTTGGCAAGGTTGGGCAAACTTGTGTGACATGTTCATTTGAATTACAGATTTGACATGTGACTTCTTGAATTGAATTGACATGATCATTCTTCCTCATTTCTAATGCCTTGATTTCTCTAGTTAGATATGCATATTTAGTAGAAAGGTCATGATCTTCCCTAAGGTTAAACATCCTTTACAAGATGAATGTGGTTTAATAGGCCATTCATAAGCGCCAACTGTATCTCATTGTTGTGTATTCTTTGGTATGTGCTCTAGGTAATCTAGTACATCTTTGGGGTTTTTGTTTCTAAACTCATAATTACACATCATTTCCAATACTTTTCTGCCTTAGGGTGTTTAACCCTTGTAGAAGTAGGAAACCAACCTAAGTGTTTCAAACCCGTGATGTGAACAAACATTCAACATTTCTTTAAATCTCTCCCAACATTGGTAAAATGTTCCCCCCGGCTCTTGTGTGAAAGTTGTGATTCTCCTTTTAAATGAGTTTATTCTGTGAGGAGGAAAGAATTTTAAAGAAATTGCTCTTGCAAATTATCCCATGTTCTCATGGATCCTGACTTAAGGTTCTGCAGCCAAATTTTAGCTTTATCCTTTAAAGAAAAAAGAAAAAACTTGAGTTGAATTATATTCATGTTGTAATTTTGGTAAGTGCAAATATTACATACCTCATCAAATTCCCTAAGTGTTGATAAGAATTTTCTGATTCTAGACCGTAGAATGTGGGTAAAATTTAGAAACGTGATGCATCATGGGAGAAAACCATGCAAGATGGTGATTCCGTCATACTGGGATTCATGAATTATCTTAGTGTCCTAGGATGATTAAGATTGCCATTCTGAGACTCGTTTTCTTCCTGATCAACTGGATTTTCATTTCGAGCAGGTGAGTTTTCATTTTGGTTCTCGGGCAATTTTGACTTACGATGAAGGTGATAAGGACTCTCTATTTAATCTACCATTAGATGATCGAGACCAATGTCCATGCAATCTAAATGCAGACTACATGATAAAATTTAAATATGTAAATGCAATACTTACAAAAGAAAAAAATATGAACCAAGTGCTAAAAAATAAAAATAATGACAAAAGAAAAGAAAAAATAAAAAAAATACAAATGTAGTGATTAGAATATAAAAACGTCATCTGATTCTTGTCAATTCAGATCTCAATTGAATTTCTCGTTCAAATGTCTCAATCTCTCAAATTAGGTTCTCACAAAAATTATGAAAGAATCTCTAGATGATGATAGTTCAAGAAATTCTTTAGCAAAATGCAAGCCACATTTTAATTGATTTTTCTATATTTTTTAACCTTAAAGAATTAAGTTCATGGTTTATCTGCATGTGGAATGTCTGGGTTCATGTAACATCCCTCATTAGCAGTGATGTTACCGGCAAGAGACAGACTAAACCCATCTCCATAAGCCTCTGATTCTAGGAAAAATTTCGGCATGATATATTCGTAACATCATGCAACCTGGCCTATAGCCAGCATCCATATACAACATAAGCATAAAATCTCGGTCTCAGGCCGAAATCACAACATCAATGCAATCTAAGGGCCCAACAAATACGTGATGCAGACATAAAGACATAATACAACCAGGGCTCCGTGCCCGAAAGTACGTATATACAAAAACTTTTTAAAATAAACTCGTGCTCAGCACGTTACAACTTATACAATTTAAAACATAGAATACTAGACTCTTTATTTTCCCCAAGACCTGGTGACTGGTTGACTACAACGCTGCTATCCGGCTCCTCAAGCTCTGATGTCTGTGATCGACCGATCAGGTCACCAACCTACAAAACTCAAACACTGTTGTGGTGTGAGTCACAAGACTCAGTAAGTAACTATGCTCATTCCTTGAGTGTCAAACACATGCAAAGTCTGAATCCAGTTTCTGTATTTACTTGGGCTGTCTATTTGACCATGCAAATATATATATATATATATATATATATATATATATATATATATATATATTAATATTAAGTTTGATTAATTATCTAGCCACTAACCATTTAGCAAACACAATCTTTATTACTGATCTTTATTATATGTTCACATACATACTTTAAATCATGATTCTTGTTTACATTTCCAAACATTCATAACATACATCAAGATTCTATATTACCAATTTTCATATCAAAACCCATCATGCTTCCGCTACGCTACTCTAATTCTCTTTATCTTTTGTAACTCAAAGCTAATCTAGATGAGATATTTATAATAACTATCTTTATTTTCTTGAAATATCATCAAATCGGTTGTTATAAAACATTCTTTCTATTCAAACATTCAATACACTATCGACACTCATGTATCCATATATATATATGTAATCATACTATCATGTACTACCATTCACGAAGGATTCTCCTATACAAACATACAATTCATATCAATATCAATCAAATATGCATATAAATGTAATAATCTATCATGCATTATATCAGCTATATATAACTCAAATGATTCCTAAAATGTATGATTTATATGCATGATTTGTAAACTAAGTTCTACCTTAACATGTTATGCTTTTATAAAATGCGTTTTGAAAATCTTTTCTGAAAAACTATTTTCTGAAAACTGCTTTCTGAAACTCTTATAAAAACCTGTCTTTCTGAAATACTGTTTTCTAAAAACTGTTTCTGAAAACTGTTCATCTGAAAACCGTTTCTGAAAACTGAAGTCTATCTGAAATCTGTATCTCTGAAAACTGAAAACTGAATCTCCGCCCGTAGGCGAATCTCCACCCGAAGGCGCATCTCCGCCCGAAGGCGCATCTCCGCCCGAAGGCGCATCTCCGCCCGAAGGCACATCTCCGCCCGAAGGCGCATCTCCGCCCATGAATGTACCATCTGAGCGCTGAGGATCTAGGGGCGTCCCCCTAGTCCTCCACATGTGCACATGTATATAAATCCGTCAATTCCATCTGTGTCTTAAGTTGCAAGATGGTGATTCCGTCATACTGGGATTCATGAATTATCTTAGTGTCCTAGGATGATTAAGATTGCCATTCTGAGACTCGTTTTCTTCCTGATCAACTGGATTTTCATTTCGAGCAGGTGAGTTTTCATTTTGGTTCTCGGCAATTTTGACTTACGATGAAGGTGATAAGGACTCTCTATTTAATCTACCATTAGATGATCGAGACCAATGTCCATGCAATCTAAATGCAGACTACATGATAAAATTTAAATATGTAAATGCAATACTTACAAAAGAAAAAAATATGAACCAAGTGCTAAAAAATAAAAATAAATGACAAAAGAAAAGAAAAATAAAAAAAATACAAATGTAGTGATTAGAATATAAAAACGTCATCTGATTCTTGTCAATTCAGATCTCAATTGAATTTCTCGTTCAAATGTCTCAATCTCTCAAATTAGGTTCTCACAAAAATTATGAAAGAATCTCTAGATGATGATAGTTCAAGAAATTCTTTAGCAAATGCAAGCCACATTTTAATTGATTTTTCTATATTTTTTAACCTTAAAGAATTAAGTTCATGGTTTATCTGCATGTGGAATGTCTGGGTTCATGTAACATCCCTCATTAGCAGTGATGTACCGGCAAGAGACAGACTAAACCCATCTCCATAAGCCTCTGATTCTAGAAAAATTTCGGCATGATATATTCGTAACATCATGCAACCTGGCCTATAGCCAGCATCCATATACAACATAAGCATAAAATCTCGGTCTCAGGCCGAAATCACAACATCAATGCAATCTAAGGGCCCAACAAATACGTGATGCAGACATAAAGACATAATACAACCAGGGCTCCGTGCCCGAAAGTACGTATATACAAAAACTTTTTAAAATAAACTCGTGCTCAGCACGTTACAACTTATACAATTTAAAACATAGAATACTAGACTCTTTATTTTCCCCAAGACCTGGTGACTGGTTGACTACAACGCTGCTATCCGGCTCCTCAAGCTCTGATGTCTGTGATCGACCGATCAGGTCACCAACCTACAAAACTCAAACACTGTTGTGGTGTGAGTCACAAGACTCAGTAAGTAACTATGCCATTCCTTGAGTGTCAAACACATGCAAAGTCTGAATCCAGTTTCTGTATTTACTTGGGCTGTCTATTTGACCATGCAAATATATATATATATATATATATATATATTAAGTTTGAATTAATTATCTAGCCACTAACCATTTAGCAAACACAATCTTTATTACTGATCTTTATTATATGTTCACATACATACTTTAAATCATGATTCTTGTTTACATTTCCAAACATTCATAACATACATCAAGATTCTATATTACCAATTTTCATATCAAAACCCATCATTCTTCCGCTACGCTACTCTAATTTCTCTTTATCTTTTGTAAACTCAAAGCTAATCTAGATGAGATATTTATAATAACTATCTTTATTTTCTTGAAATATCATCAAATCGGTTGTTATAAAACATTCTTTCTATTCAAATATTCAATACACTATCGACACTCATGTATCCATATATATATATATGTAATCATACTATCATGTACTACCATTCACGAAGGATTCTCCTATACAAACATACAATTCATATCATATCAATCAATTATGCATATAAATGTAATAACGCTATCATGCATTATATCAGCTATATATAACTCAAATGATTCCTAAAATGTATGATTTATATGCATGATTTGTAAACTAAGTTCTACCTCAACATGTTATGCTTTTATAAAATGCGTTTTGAAAATCTTTTCTGAAAAACTATTTTCTGAAAACTGCTTTCTGAAACTCTTTATAAAACCTGTCTTTCTGAAATACTGTTTTCTAAAAACTGTTTCTGAAAAATGTTCATCTGAAAACCGTTTCTGAAAACTGAAGTCTATCTGAAATCTGTATCTCTGAAAACTGAAAACTGAATCTCCGCCCGTAGGCGAATCTCCACCCGAAGGCGCATCTCCGCCCGAAGGCGCATCTCCGCCCGAAGGCGCATCTCCGCCCATGAATGTACCATCTGAGCGCTGAGGATCTAGGGGCGTCCCCCTAGTCCTCCACATGTGCACATGCATATAAATCCGTCAATTCCATCTGTGTCTTAAGTTACATACTGGGGTGAGTTTTTACCTCATGCCCTGAAAAACATAAACCACATTTTGTATTTCAAAACTGTAAGAACGTTTTCTAAAATAAAAAACATTGGAAACTTTTCTTTAAAACCCTTTTGAATTCCAAAATCATTTTTAATTTCAATTCAATCTATGAGAATCATAATGCACAAGTATGCATATGCATTTCTCCACACTACCTTTGTCATACTTTCTTATATGTTCATGCATATATAAGCTAATGACATGTGTATTCTATTCCTTACATGCTTTCCTCATACATGCTCAAGTTAACACACATTATCACTACTATAGCCTACATCTATATACACAAATTACTGATTTCATGTTTATGCTTATTCACTTACATGCTTTACTGCTATACTCATCATCATGTTTATTAAATTTTAAGTTTCTGTTCTATATCAATCTAACTTCATAATCATACTCGTATATTTATGCTATCATTTCAATCATATTTACATTCTTCTCTGTTATATAATTGACGGCTTTACTCAATTGCAATGTTTAGTTTCTAAATCCAATTAAACTCACAACATTCATCTGAGAATTCTAAAGGATTTTATTTCCTTCTATACCTTTTCTCCTTACTGCACACCTTTGAACGCAATTTCACCTATAATATCCAGTAGCCATACGTCACACAACAATGGTTGTATAACACACACATTACTCATATACACAAGTATTAATTCATCATCACACACCCTTACAAACGTCGATATCTGAGTTCATTTTCAGCTATGCACATTATGAATATACTTACTTCAAGGATGAAGCAAATCAAAGAAACGAGGTATGGCCAACTGACTCAAAATTTAGATTGTGAAATTTTAAGAGTTTGATGTCATGTTAGAGTTATTGGCATGCTAGGGAATGCATTTTAGTGGTTAGTAAGTAAAGAAATTTATTGTATGATGAAATATCCAAAAATTTGGGAATCCTAAGTATTGAGCTAAAAACAAAATGATAAGATTAAAGAGTTGTTTGATGATGAGATAGTGGTATAGAATATGTGAAGTTGAGGCTTATGAAATGGATTTGTGTATTGGTTTTAGTATAGAAGTGTTGGTGATACTTTTGGGTAAACTAGATATTGAAAAGCAAGTGTTGGAAACTTGAAAAACAAGTGCGCGTCGCGAATCGTACTGGAAAAGTTATGCATATTCATTTCTGGATTATCAGCGTCGTGACGCTCAAGGACTTGCGTCGCGACGTGCAATGGGAATTTTTACATATTCGTTTATGGAATTGTGAGCGTCGCGACGCTCAAGGCCTTGCGTCACGACGCGAGATCAGAATTTTCCCAAAATAGTTTAAATTCATTCCAGTTCCACCCCATCGTGTTAAAGGACACCATAAGGATCTCGTATCAACTCGTATACATACATTACATCACGATATATGTATGATACTGTTAGTCTCTAAGACATGCCACAAGATCCTAAACATGATTCTATGTGTGAAAAATCAAGAAAAGTGGCGGAATCACTTACATTGATTTATGGAGAAATTTCAAGAATTTACTCTTTTGGATGAAGCTCCAAGCTTCTTTATTCATTGGGTGAGTTTCCTTATCACCTCATTTAACCCTCCAATTGCTAGCTTAGTTGAAAATTTGAAAAAAAATTTCACACCTAAAATAGAGAAGGAATCGGCAATAAGCAAGAGAGAAGAGAGTGAATAGTTTTTTTTAAAACTTGGTAGGTGTGTGTGTTTAAGGAGTTAATTAATAAAGCCAACTAATTCCATCAATTTTTTTGACCATTGATGTAAGTCATGTGGTCCCACCACATTTCAAAATTTGTGTTGGCTTCCTCAACACACAACTAGACTTGGGCCCGGGTTCGTTTAATTCTGATTAAACGAATTTGTCGTCGCTACATAATTAAATTCAATTTAATTAAATAATTATACCTCGCAAAATTATTACGGTAGTCGCTTACGAATTAATTCTAAATTAATTCGTTCGCCCGAATTAAAATCCAATTTTAATTTCGTATTGAAATCCGATTTCAATTAATATATCTGATATATTATTTTAGCCCCAAATAAATAAATTAAATAGAAAAATCCAATTTAACTATTAAATTTATTTTATCGATTAATTCTAAATTAATCGCGTTCTCTCTTCTATACGAATTTAATCCCAGATTAATTCTTGCCGCAATTAATCCTAGATTAATTTTCTCTCTCATAATTAATCCCAGATCAATTCTATCTGAGTTAAATATCATTGGTGAATCTTTGGGAAGCGACCTAAGAGATTCCTTGATATGTTTGCAATAAATACGGTTATCAGACTATCCGAACACATGCGTACCCCGTACCATGTTCTCACCGATTTACAAGACATGGTAAGCTTTTAGCAAAACACCGTGCCTACCCAATTCTCCAGAAATATTCGCAGAGGAATATCATCTATATCAGATATAGTAATATTAATGTTATGTAATGCGTAATACGATCCAGTATCGGATGTCACATGCTAGGCTTAAGGCTGGCTTTGTGTCTGCCCCGTACGAAGCATATATCGGATCCCGAGTAACTAATCTCTGTAATCGGGAAGTCATGACTTAGTCATACTATCCCGATAGCTGCAACTTTTAAGAGTACTAGTTCCGTATCCTGTGTGACCATCATCTCCATACGACTAAAGTGATACTCTCATCTTGACATCACATCCATACACTACGATTCTCAGTAAACCCAATACAGGCGTACACAAAACCTGTTAGAGCTCCAGACGACCAATACCAAAGTAAACTGATTGTCGCAAGTAATAGCGACGTAAGTCTCAGGTTAAAGATCAAATACACCTACTCTGATTCGGATTCCCATAGACACATAGTCATTCTACCAATAGGATTCCGAGTGGGTCTATCCAGAGCGAACTGCTCCCGGTCCAACGGCTAACAGAATCTCTTATTACACTTGCATAAGTATCCAATACCTAAATATATGAGAACTATGCAGTTAAGCTTCCATAACGCGCACAAGTGTAATACTAGTCTATTCCGCATTATCAATGTCCAGTCTCGATAATACTTCGACTAGGGATATTTAATGATTAAACCATTCGTGGATTAATATTCTCTCATATCTTATTAATCCGATTAAATCATATGAACTTTTATCATTAATATATATCCAAGTAATCTAATTATTATAATGATAAAATAACAATTTCCTTTTGTCACATAGTTAATTTGTACAAATACACAATGTTCTTTATAAATAGTGATGCTATGGGTCATAATTATCCAACAATCTCCCACTTGGCCTATAGCTAATCACTCAAATATCTAAAACCTGAACTATGTATATGTCGCTCAAATTTTTGCTGAGATATCGCATTTGTTAGCGGATCTGCAATGTTATCATTTGATGCGATCTTCCCGATCTTCACATCGCCACGATGTATGTTCTCACAAATCAGATGAAAATTTCGAAGTACATGCTTGGTGTTGGACAATTATGACCTATAACATCACTATTTGTAAAAGACATGGTGTCTTTGTACAAATTAACTATGTGACAAAGGAAATTCCTCTTTTGTCATTTTGTAATTGGATTACTTGGATATATAAATGATAAAGTCCATATGATTTGTACCGGATTAATAAGATATGAGACAGTATTAATCCACGAAAAAGTTTAATCATTAAATATCCATAGTCATAGTATTATCGAGATTGGACTTCGATAATGCGAAATAGGCTAGTATTACGCTTGTGCGCGTTATGGAAGCTTAACGGCATAGTTCTCATATATTTAAGTATTGGATACTTATGCAAGTGTGATAATAGGTTTTGTTAGCCGTTGGACCTGGAACAGCTTCGCTCTGGATAGACCCCTCGGAATCCCATTGGTAGTATGACTATGTGTGTATAAGAATCCAAATCAGGGTAGGTGTATTTGGTCTTAACCTGAGACTTTCATCGCTAATACTTGCGACAATCATTATGCTTTGGTTTTGGTCGTTCGAAGCTTTAACAGGTTCTGTGTACGCCTCTTCTGGATATACTGAGAATCGTAGTGTATTGGGTGTGATGTCAAGATGGAAGTATCACTTCAGTCATATGGAGATGATGATCACGTAGGATACATAACTGGTACTCTTAAATGTTGCAGCTATCAGGATAGTATGACTAGATCATGATTATCTGATTACAGAGACTAGTTGCTAGTGATCCGATATGTGCTTCGTACGGGGCAGCCACAATTCCAGCCCTAGGCCTAGCATGTGACTGTTGGGTTTCTATTAAGTCCCAAGGATCAAATCAAGCATGAAACGATGTGCGAATACAACAAGGAAGTTGCAGAATACTTACAATGATCGGATTTGCGATACGTCGAACACACAAACTTTTTATGCCCTTTGAAGCTCCTTGAACTCTCGGCATTTACTGGTTTTTGTCCTCCTCAAATTCGGCCATCACCACCATCAAGCTCCAAGCTTTGTGTTGTGATTCCAAGCTCACAAGTACGGTTCCCTATCACCTTCGCAAGACTCCTAAAGCGTGCTAGCACTCCAGAAATTTTGCCGCCACAAAACTTCCTATAGCTTCTCCTTCATTCTCGGCCAAACCAGATTTTTTGAAGAGGAAATGCCCCTTGGGCGTGAGAGAGGAAAGAATGAGAGAGATGAAGTTGGTTTTTTTTGTATTAGTTAATTGATTTCAAAAATCAATTAAATATATACCATATTTCCACTTTCAAAAGTCAAAGCAATAAAGCCACAACCACTTCCATCAACTATTCACATCACTCATGACAGTTGTCAAATCACTCAAAGTGACTAGACATCACATCAATCGATTGAGTAGTGATTGAGACTTGATGTGACTTGTGGGCCGCACTTGATTCGAAATGCGAGTGCGCCCGCAAACACTCCCGGGCTCGGGTTGGCTAATTCCGAATTAACGAATTTTCCGTTGCGACGAAATTAATCTAATTTAATTAAATAACTTTGCCTAGCAAAATTACTATTCACGTCGCTAACGAATTAATTCTAAATTAACTCGTTCGCCCGAATTAAAATCTAATTTTAATTCCGCGTCGAAATCTAATTTCGTTTAATATATCGAATATATTATTTTATCGATTAATTTCAAATTAATCGTTTCTCTCTTAATTAATATTTTTATCCCAGATAAAATATCTCCGTAATTAATCCCAGATTAATTTTCTCTCATCTATTAATCCCAGATTAATAAAGTGCGAGTCATACGTCATCGGTGAATCTTCGGGAAGCGACCCATGAGATCCCCAGATATGTTGGTAGTAAATTCGGTCGTCGGACTATCCGAACACGTACGTACCTAGTACTACGTTTTTACCGATTTACAAGACATGGTTGGCTTCTAGCAAAGCATCATGCCTACTCGATTCTCCAGAAATATTCTTACTCGAATATGTGATCATATCAGGTGTAGTATACGTAGTATTGCGTATTTCGATCTAGTATCGGATGTCACGCGCAGGCCTGGGGCTGGAAATGTGTCTGCCCCGTGCGAAGCACATATCGGATCTCTGATAACTAGTCTCTATAATCGGATAAACATAACCTAGTCATAATATCCCGATGCTGCAGCATATAAGAGAACGAGTTCGTATCCTACGTGATCATCATCTCCACTATGACTGGAGTGATACTTCCATCTCGACATCACACCAATATACTACGATTTCAATATACCCAGAAAGAGGCGTACACAGAAACTGTTAAAGCCCTGGATGACCTAAACCAAAGTACATTGATTGTCACAAGTATTAGCGTTGCAAGTCTCATGTTAAGACCAAATACACCTACCCTGATTCGGACTTCCATAGACACATAGTCATACTACCAATGGAATTACGAGGGGTCTATCCAGAGCGAAGCTGTTTTCCGTACCATCGGTAACACACAACCTCCTACTACACTTGCATGAGTATCCTATACCAAATATATGAGAACTATACCGTTATGCCCTCACAACGCGCCACAATGTAATATTAGTCTATTCCCCATTATCGATGTCCAATCTCGATAATACTATGACTAGTGATATTAATGATTAAACCTTCGTGGATTGATACTATCTGATATCTTATCAATCCGGAACTAATCATATGGACCTTCATCATTTATATATATCTTGGTGTCTAATCACAAATGATAAAAGAACAATATCATTTGTCACATAGTTAATTTGTACAACAACACCATGATCTGTACAAATAGTGATGCTATGGGTCATAACTATTCAACAATCTCCCACTTGGCACATAGCCAATCACTCAAGTGTCCTACACCCGAACTATGTACGGTTCGCTCAAACTTCTGCTGAGGAAAAGCTTTCGTCAGCGGATTTGTATAATTATCATCTGATGCGATTTATTCGATCATCACATCTCCATGATGTATGATCCGAACGAATCAGATGAATAATTGAAGTATATATCTGGATCGTTGATGAGACCATTAATTCTTTAGCCTGCGATGTAGCCTAGCTCAGCTGCTAACAGAACCATATCTAATCTAATTAGATAATTATCAATCCAGAAGGTTTCTATTGCTGCCTCAGCTGCAGCAATTATCCACTTTTGTTGTTTATTCGGTAACAGTATCTTGTTTGGAAGATTTCCAGCTCACTGTTCCGTTATTCAAACTTTATAGTACCGTTGTTACGACTTATAGTCGTTATATCGGTTAGGAAAATT
Organism: Zanthoxylum bungeanum; assembly: GCA_019454045.1. Classification (NCBI taxonomy): domain Eukaryota; kingdom Viridiplantae; phylum Streptophyta; class Magnoliopsida; order Sapindales; family Rutaceae; genus Zanthoxylum; species Zanthoxylum bungeanum. Next base: position 47,041 of record SKCR01004987.1, on the reverse strand, counting down.
GCAACAGTGAACCCAGTCACTTCAAGTTCTCCTTCTCCATAGTATAAGAAAGCATCCTTAGTTCCTCTAAGATACTCAAAGATGTTCTTAACATCAATCCAGTGACTATCACTTGGATTGGCCCGATTGTGACTCCATATGCTCAAAGCGTATGAGACACCAGGTCACGTACATTTATTTCAATGTACGAGTTCTCGGAGAGTACTAACAACTTTAAATCTATCCCAGTAGATCTTTATTCCTAGAATAAAAGGTTGTTTCTCCCAAGAATTCTACGGAGAATTTTTCATGAAAGTCAAGCTTTCGCCGATTGTATTATGGGAATATCATTTCCAAGAAATGATATGTCATCATTATTTAGGACATCTTGTCAGTGCGCTCCCACTAACCTCCTTATATACACAAGAATCATTTTCGTTTTGAATTAAATCATACACCATTATGATTACATCAAAACGATAATTCCAAGAACGCTATGCTTGCTTCAATCCATCCATGGATCGAATTAACTCGCAAACCTTGTTTGCTCGTTTTGGTATGACAAAACCGTCAGGATGTTGTAAACATCCTCCAAAAGGTTTCAGTTTAAGGAAATCGATTTTGACGTTCAGCTGCCATATTTCATGAATGAAACATGCAGCATTAGCAAGAATTATCCAAATGGATTTAACAATGGCAACAGGTTAGAGGTTTCGTCATAATCGACACAATGTTGATAACGATACCTTTTCGCTACAAGCCCATCTTAGTACGTTGGTTTGTTTCCTTCCATGTATGTCTTCCCTGAAGACTTTTATAGTACCAATAGGCACAATGCCTTGTGGTACATCAACTAGTATCCAAACTAAGTTGATATACATGGAATCTATTTGGGACATCATGGCACTTTGCCATAATAGGGAGTCGATACCTTGTAACACTTCCTCATACGTAGTCAGTTCGTGTTCCTCAATAAGATCGACATCTTTATGAGGTGAGATCAGAAACCCATACCCCAGGTTGTTTTTTGACTCTCTCCGACTTACGCGGTTCCTGTGTATTCGAAGATTATTGGTATAGTTTCATCCTTGATGAACCATTTGTGTTCCAATAAGGACTCGGTGCCTGGAATAGTATTACTCCGATTTTCATCGAGTTTTACTTTCCTCCCATATACCACTGCATTTAGGTATTTCTCTTAGGAAAACCGCATGGTGAGCAACAATTACATTGTTCTCTAGTGAGTTGTATAAGTACTATACTTTGGTTTCCCTAGGATAACCCACAATTAGGCACTTATCCGATTTGGGTTTTAGTTTGGTATCATCCAAACATATGCCTAGCATTCCCTAATCTTCAGGAATGAGAAAACCCAGTTTCTTTCCTGTTCATATCTAATATGATGTTTGTCTAACAGATTTTTATGGAACCTTATTCAAAATAAGTTTTGCACTGTTTATGCTTATTCGTTGAAGGAAATGGTAGCTCAGAGCGACTCATGATTAACCTTATCATGTCCAACAAAATTCGGTTTCTCAGTTTGGACACACCGTCAATTGACGTGTTCCGAGAGGAGTCCTCATTGAAATAATACTATACTCTTTCAAGTATTTGAGAAACTTATTGCTTAAGTATTTTCATCATGGTCTAACCATGACGATTTAATACTTTAGCCGATCTATTTGTCTATTTCGTGTCGAAACTCTTTGATTTCATCAAAAGTTTCCGATCCATGTTTCAAAAGAAACACATAACCATAACGCAATGCCACATCCGTAAAGGTCACGCAATATTCATATCCACCTCTAGCCTAGCTAGATATGGGCCCACTTACGTCACTATGAACGAAGGCTAACAGATCGGTGGCACTTGCACTTTTACCAAGTAAAGGTGTTTTAGGCACTTTGCCCAATAAACTAGATTTGTAGACATTAATTGAATAGAATCAAATTTATCCTAGTACCCACTCTTCGAAAGTGAGGATATACGAGTCTTGTTAATTGTGTCCCAGACAACAATGCCACTCATAAGTCTCAACTGATTAAATCAGTTTGAGTTATTTTTGTCATGTTATACGTTTGAGATTTATTTATATTCATAATATAAATACTGTTATTCACATTAATGTGGTTATCTCAATATCATCTTTATAAAATGAAACACTTTAGTGTTCTAGAATATAAAGGTATATCCGCAACGGATTAAACTCTGATATAGAGATAATGTTCTAGTCAAACTAGTTATATTGTAACAGTTTCCTAATTTAAGTACACACCCGAAGGGAAGTTCCTAAACTTAGGTTTCTACGGTTAAAACAGCGATTGTTCGTCCCGTTTCCGACTCGCAGATAAATCTCAACTGAAGTCAGTATCCTGCTCCTAGCAGATTCTGCACACCAATACATATTTATGTACCACTTTTAGTATCTAAAATCCAATTTTAATACTAGTAGTGAACATATTTATGACAAACATATTTGAAGTCGGAGCCTTGCACCATCTTCACTTCCTTCATGTCTGCCTTGTCCATACGGTAGTCACGCTTCCGTTTCCCCGTTTGCCACAATTTAGGAACACATTTTGGGATATGTCCTTTATCTTCCTAGAAGATTATAATGATTTTACCTTTGCCCCTTTTCCACACTCCAGAAGCCTTTGGCCAAGCCTTGGCCTTCTAGAATGTCGAAGTAAGATGTGCCTTGCGCTTCTTGCCTTATTGAAAACTTTTGGCTTTTTCTCCTTGAGAATAGCCATTAACTCTCAAAGAGTTTACTATTGCAATTTAGTACTTCTAAGATCTAAGGATAGATCTATGAAGATAATTCAATTTCATTATCATACTATAATGATCTAATCCTTAGTTATGAATAAGAAATTAATGAGTCTATTTGGCAAGCTTAATGGATTAAGCACTAAAGTTATCATCACATGAATCTTCCAAAGTTCATGCTCTACTATTTGCTCAACTCCGGGCTTAGGCCTAAGATGTTATTTTATCAAATAAAGTAACTTCTTAGTTTTCTGGACTATCTTGATACATTATTCCCAATTTGAAAAATAAACTCGTTTAAATACATTTTCACACAGGATTATGTTTTAAACACTAATCTTTCAATTATCTTGATTCTAATAGTCCAACTATTTAATCAACGATTTTAGGTACTATTTATTATAATGATTACTATAGTCCAACTATATAATCAACTATAATTTAATTGGTTAAATTCAAATATATTGATTACTATAATCCAATTATATAATCAACTATAATTGAATTAGTTTGAATACAGTCCAACTTTTTTTATTTAAAACAACGATTAAATATTAGTCCAACTAATAAATAATTATTGACGAATAATATGATTGAGCGCGTATGGCAAGTAACTAAACGAATATTGCAAATTTAATACTTGCCTCCCACTATTTTTCGGCGAGCCTCTAACCCTCTGTGTGAGTACTCGGAAACCTTGTTTCCTAGTGGGCTAGGATCCCGTTAAATAACACACAATCTTGACTTTGGCCAACAAATTGTATGATAATTAACTAGGTAGATCTATAAGATCAATTGGATCCCATCCAATTCCTAGATCCAGTAGGCGGACATCCAAGTCCGAAACATATATCTTATATATGCCAATATATCCAATATATCGCCTAACCTTTTTCCTCTGAATCAACTAAGCATTGGCTTTGGCACAACAAACTTAGTGATCCCAGTTAAGCGGAACCCATTGACCATGGAAAGCTTCGTAATCAATGTCGATGAACAAGAAGTGATCTTGACTTTGGCCAACAAATCAAAACTTGGACAAGACACCAATATAGAACAAAGCCTTCATGATTCAAACACATCCTCGACGGACAAAGGTCTTGACTTTGGCCAACAAATCAATACCAGTATTGGATCTTGAGTAAGAATCACTCAATGGAAGGAAAAACGCTTAATATGATGTTGAGGGTTTCGCGTGCGTGCAATTGGCAACCAATTAATTATCTTTGTTAAGGTCTCATCATCATACACCCTTAAACATTCATTCTAAACACATAATAAGGCGCATATAAACAATATAATAATGATATGCGGATGGATATTTAACACATTGTTCCTAGAGCAAATTTCTCCATTTCCTCTCTCCTGCTAGCACAAGTATTACTTCTACCCGTTACATAACACTTCTAAAGAAACCTCATTTACATTGAGGGGAATAGGTGAGAAGAGAAATACAAAGAATAAAGAGGTAATAGGCTGGACACGCAGGTCCAATTAATAAATTCTAAATTTATTACAATAATTTCCAAAATTGCCCCACCCATCTAATATCCATCTGATATACATTATTCATGCATCACAACCATGTAATCCATTAATTAATCTGAATATTAATGACCATCCAATGTTCAAACAACGATTTGATTTTGCGCGAGTCAAACTCGTTTTTGCGAATAAGTACTCAAAGTACGAATTCTTGAATTAAATTAAACTACAACATTAAATCCAATTTAATATGTATTTAATACTAATTCACTATTTAATTCCAAATTAAATATTACACTTTATTAACGAACCTTTACGACTTAGATTCTAAATCTAACCGTTACGGGTCTCAAAGCCCAATTAACATCCAATGTTAATTTAATTAAAGTCCAATGTGGTTTTAATTAATTCCTTAAGGCATGGACTTTTGGTCAATATGGGTCAAACCCAAATACCGAAGCTCATTTAAGGAATCACCCTTATTTGCCAAGAAACCAATTTAGGCCCATTAGGCCCAATTAAATATTAAAGGTCCATTTAAGTCATAATTGGACTTTATGGAAATGGTTTTGGGCCAATTGGATCCAACCAATTTAGCCTAAACCCAATCTTGGTACAACCAAGCCTATTAAGCCCAATTACAACTTTTAAGGCCCAATTCCAAAATAAGCCCAATTAATTTAATTCCAAAATTCCAAATTTCATAATTAAATTAACCTAAAGTGTATGCCATAATTAATAACTAAATTAACATTTCCAAAACATCAATTTACATAATTAATCATGCTCATTATCATCAACACATGTCCAAGACATTTGAATCAAAAATCAAACCCATTTCATGTTTCTTAACTCACGGCAATGGTAGGGATTTTTGTCCAATTCCAATTTCAATCCAATTGAATTTAAATTAACATTCCCAAAGTCTTTCAAACTCATCCAATGAATCAAAAAATAAAAATTACCATGAGATTATGGTATCAATTATTTTCGGCCAAGCCAACCCAATTTGGGGAAAATTGTTCCAAATCAATTTTCATGAAATTGATCATATCCAACTTCAATTAAACATCATTCAAGCACACTCAATCAAAGAATTTTATCAAATCATGCTCAAATTCAATTTACCCAATTTTAACCCTAAGTTCAAGTTTCATGCTCAACCTCGCTCTGATACCATTGTTGGGTTTCTATTAAGTCCCAAGGATCAAATCAAGCAATGAAACCATGTGCGAATACAACAAGGAAGTTGTGGAATACTTACAATAATCGGATTTGCGATGCGTCGAACACAAAACTTTTTATGCCCTTTGAAGCTCATTGAACTCTCGGTATTTACTAGTTTTTGTCCTCCTTAAATTCGTCCATCACCACCATCAAGCTCCAAGCTTTGTGTTGTGATTTCAACCTCACAAGTGCGATTCCCTATCACCTTCGCAAGACTCCTAAAGCGTGCTAGCACTCCAGAAAGTTTGCCGCAAAACTTCCTATAGCTTCTCCTTCATTCTCGGCCAAACCAGAATTTTGAAGAGGAAATGCCCCTTGGGCGTGAGAGAGGAAAGAATGAGAGAGATGAAGTTGGTTTTTTTTGTATTAGTTAATTGATTTCAAAAATCAATTAAATATATACCATATTTCCACTTTCTATAAGTCAAAGCAATAAAGCCACAACCACTTCCATCAACTATTCACATCACTCATGACAAGTTGTCAAATCACTCAAAGTGACTAGATATCACATCAATCGATTGAGTAGTGATTTGAGACTTGATGTGACTTGTGGGCTGCACTTGAATTCGAAATGCGAGTGCGCCCGCAAACACTCCCGGGCTCGGGTTGGCTAATTCTGAATTAACGAATTTTCTGTTGCGACGAAATTAAATCTAATTTAATTAAATAACTTTGCTTAGCAAAATTACTATTCACGTCGCTAACGAATTAATTCTAAATTAACTCGTTCGCCCGAATTAAAATCTAATTTTAATTCCGCGTCGAAATCTAATTTCTTTTAATATATCGAATATATTATTTTATCGATTAATTCCAAATTAATCGTTTTCTCTCTTTAATTAATATTTTATCCCAGATAAAATATCTCTGTAATTAATCCCAGATTAATTTTCTCTCTCATCTAATTAATCCCAGATTAATAAAGTGCGAGTCATACGTCATCGGTGAATCTTCGGGAAGCGACCCAGGAGATCCCCGGATATGTTGGTTGTAAATTCGGTCATCGGACTATCCGAACACATACTTACCTAGTACTACGTTTTTACCGATTTACAAGACATGGTTGGCTTCTAGCAAAGCATCATGCCTACTCGATTCTCCAGAAATATTCTTACTGGAATATGTGATCTATATCAGGTGTAGTATACATAGTATTGCATATTTCGATCCAGTATCGGATGTCACGTGCAAGGCCTGGGGCTGGAAATGTGTCTGCCCCGTTCAAAGCACATATCAGATCTCTGATAACTAGTCTCTATAATCGGATAAACATAACCTAGTCATAATATCCCGATAGCTGTAGCATATAAGAGAACGAGTTCCGTATCCTACGTGATCATCATCTCCACTATGACTGGAGTGATACTTCCATCTCGACATCACACCCAATACACTACAATTCTCAATATACCCAGAAGAGGCGTACACAGAACCTGTTAAAGCCCTGGATGACCTAAACCAAAGTACATTGATTGTCGCAAGTATTAGCGGTGCAAGTCTCAGGTTAAGACCAAATACACCTACCCTGATTCAGACTTCCATAGACACATAGTCATACTACCAATGGAATTCCGAGGGGTCTATCCAGAGCGAAGCTGTTTTCCGTACCATCGGTAAAACACAACCTCCTACTACACTTGCATGAGTATCCTATACCCAAATATATGAGAACTATACCGTTATGCCCTCACAATGCGCACAAGTGTAATACTAGTCTATTCCCATTATCGATGTCCAATCTCGATAATACTATGACTAGGGATATTTAATGATTAAACCTTCGTGGATTGATACTGTCTCATATCTTATCAATCCTGAACTAATCATATGGACCTTTCATCATTTATATATATCTTGGTGATCTAATCAAAAATGATAAAAGAGTAATATCCTTTGTCACATAGTTAATTTGTACAACAACACCATGATCTGTACAAATAGTGATGCTATGGGTAATAACTGTCCAACAGTGACATCCGATACTGGATCGTAATACTCAATACAAAGTATACTATGCCTGATATAGATTATATATTCATCGTTGAATATTTCTGGAGAATTGGGTAGGCACGGTGTTTTGCTAGAAGCCAACCATATCTTGTAAATCGGTAAGAACGTGATACCGGGTACGCACGTGTTTGGATAGTCCGACAACCGAATTTACTGCCAACATATCCAGGAACTCTTGGGTCGCTTCCCAAAGATTCACCAATGACATTTGATTCAGATAGAATTGATCTGGGATTAATTATGAGAGAGAAAATTAATCTAGGATTAATTACGGCAAGAATTAATCTGAGATTAAATTCGTATAGAAGAGAGAACGCGATTAATTTAGAATTAATCGATAAAATAAATTTAATAGTTAAATTGGATATTAGAAGGGTGAGGGCAACTTTGGAAATTGTTGTAATAAATTTAGAATTTATTAAATTGGACCTGCGTGTCCAGCCTATTATCTTTTTTCTCATTGTATTTCTCTTCTTACCAATTCCCCTCAATGCTAATGAGGTTTCTTTTAGTGTTATGTAATTGGGTAGAAGTATGAATAGTGCTAGCGGGATAGAGGAAATAGATAGATTTGTTCTAGGAACAAATTATTTTATATATCCATCCGCATATCATTATTAATTTATTCGCGCCTTATTATGCTTTTAGAATGCATGTTTAAGGGTGTATGATGAGACCTAATCAAAGATAATAAATTGATTGCCAATTACGCGAAAAACCCTCATCAAATATTAAACATTTTTCCTTCCATTGAGTGGTTCTATCTCAAGATCCAAGATTGGCATTGGTTTGTTGGCCAAAGTCAAGATCAATGTCCATCGCGAATGTGTTTGAACCACGAAAGCTTTGTTCTATATCGCATGTCTTGGGCGGTTATGACTTGTTGGCCAAAGTCAAGGTCACTTCTAGTTCATCGACATGGATTACGAAGCTTTCCCACTGTCAATGGGTCCCGCTTAACTGGAATCATTAAGTTTGTTGAGCCAAAACCAAGACTTTTGGATAAATTTGCATATATTTGATATGTGTTTCAGACTTGGAGGTCTACCTACCGGATCTAGGAATTGGATGGGATCCAATTGATCTTAGAGATCTACCTAGTTAAGTTTCATACAGCTTGTTGGCCAAAGTCAAGGTTGTGTGTTATTTAACGGGATCCTAGCCCACTAGGAAACTAGGTTTCCCGAGTACTCCCCAGAGGGTTAGAGGCTCGCCGAAAAATAGTGGGAGGCTAGTATTAAATTTGCAATTTCGTTTAAATACTTGCCAATACGCGCTTTTTTATTTTATTTATCGTTGTTATAAATATATATTAGTTGGACTAATATTGAATATTGCTTTCTTTGAACAGTTAGACTGTACAACAAACTACTCTATTTGTAGTTGGTTATATAGTTGGACTATAATAGCCATTACATTTTGAGTGTACCTGTAAGCACTGTATTTTTGCATATAAGTCCCGATGACGAGTCTCGTATGGAGACACTACCTCTTTGATTGTGAAAGCCGCGGGAAACGGACGTTGGAACGGTAAAGTTGGAAATTAGCATTTGGTCGGATTTAACTCGCTTGTTTAGCTTCGGGTTCCCTTGTTGGACCTCCGTTTTAAAACTTAACCTTAGCCCAAGCCCATTAAATCACATCCAATAATAATTAAAACATTTAAAATATATGTCACAAATTAAACTAAAATAAATTAAAAATAATTAAATTAAATTAAAACAAATTAAATGAAATCTAAATTAAATTAAATTATAACCAATTATAACCAATTAAATTGAAATTAAATTTAATAACTAATTAAAAACCAATTAAACTAAATCAAAACAAATTAAATAACTAAATTGAAATTTAATTAAAACTAAATCTAATAATTAAACCAAATTTAATTAAAACAAATTAAAGTGAAATTAAATTAAAGCTAATTAAAATTAATCTAAAATACAATTTAATTAAATCACTCCCCTAATTTAAGAAATTCCCACCCAAATTACATAATTTCTTGCCTAAAATAACTAATCAAATCTCTCCCTTTCAATTTGATTTCTTTCCATTTCAAACCCATGGACAACCCTAATAACCCAAACCCTAACCTGCTACTATAAAAGATGACACAAACTGAAACCCTAGATGCCTCCTCTCTCTCACCTCTTTCACGACAAAACACAAGCAACACTCTCCACGTTCACCCTCACCAACTCGGCAGAACCAAAAACAACCCTAGCTTCTTGACACAATCACAAAACCTAAAACACTGCATGCACATAACGTAAGCCTAGACTATTCACGACAGAGGACACACAACCTACACTCAGCTTTCGACGCTCATAAAGCCTTCAACGCTCACAAAGGACACACAACATACACTCAATGTAAGACACGCATCCAACTCCCCTGAATCTCCACCACGCCTCTCTTATTTTCACACACCACGAGCCCACTACGTCCCTCACGCCAAACAGCCTGCCTCAAGCCAAAAGACACCCCATTGCACTTCATTGATCAGCACCCACTGCCATCGCACCCACCAAAAACACTCACGCACACTCACCTTACAGACCACTCACGCACGTTGAAACCTTGCACACACGCCACAGCCCACACTCAAAGCCCTCACACCACTCACGCCACTGCCCCTAGCCTTCACCAGCCCCCTCACACGCCACTGCCTTCATCATGCCATCACAAACAAACTGCCCCCTTAATTAGCCAACAACTTCACGCCTAGCCACCTTCAACAGCCCCTAACCTTCACGCACCCCTCTCATTGCCCAATTTACTGCCGAGAAATAACCCTCAAATTGCTACCAAAAACAGCTCGTAAAACTGAACCTTAACCACCCAAAAACAGTAAGCCAAACAGCCCTAAAACCGTACCCATTTGGTCCCCCAAATCACCCAAAACAGTCCACAAAATAACCAAAACAGTGACCTGAAACGTAACAGCAAAACAGTAGCGAAACAGACTTAAAACAGCAGCCCAAACAGCAAAACAGCGAGGAAAGACATTGAGTAGACAAATAGGAAAAGAATCAGATCAATCTCCATTCCAACGGACGTGTAACGCCCTTTCTTAGACGACAAAAGAGGTTAGACCTGAGGGCATCCTTTTTACTTATCTTCTTTATTTTATTTTATTTTTTTTGATATATAATTGCATGAGAGTTGTTTGAGGCATGATGTGATTGTTAGATGAGCGGGATATGTGTTCCCTTTTGTTGTATATCGGATGGAAACCCGGACATAAATTCCATAGCCGATTCCGAATGGACGGTAGTATGGTCTGTACTCGGGATACAATGCCACGTACCACTTAAGATACACATATCTCGTCTCATCCAAATTTGTATTTGAGCATGTTATAGTCTTTAGGTTATTCGTTTATTATTTAAAGCATGGTATAATTTAGTTGTTATTTATTTGTTAAAGCATATTTAGGTTGTTCCTTATGCATATTATTAGTTTATGATGTGTTAGGATAATGATTTATACATGTTGATTTAATGGTTCAATATGCTCGTTGTGTTACATTACGTGGGATTATTTGGATGAAAGCATGTTAGATCTAAGTACACTTGAGCATGATTATTGAGTAGACTTGGTTAGTTCATTGCACAAATTATATCATCACAAGTGACATAAGTAAGGGACCATTCCGAACCCAATGGTTTGAGGTCTTCCCTTGCGAGGGGTGAGTGCGGCCTTAAATCTTTATCCCGGTTCACACCGGGTGGCGACTCCATGTTATTTCGTACTTCCCAACTAGGCCGCGAGCCTAGAACAGCGTCGTCAGGTTCTGTTGTCTACAGTCTGGCGACTCCACTGGGGATAAGAGAATTGGCCCAGAAATCATGTCTTGTTATGTGTATAATTTGTGCATTAGTTGACCGTTTCTATAGTGGGTTGAGGGAGTTCAATCAAAGGCATTGTCATAAACCCGCATGAGAACCATAGTTGTATATCCTATAGAAGTTGCCCCTTTATGCTTTTGATAACCACATGCATATTAAATCTTATACATCGCACGCATCTCATGCATACCTGCATTATGTTAACCCTCTATGTCTTAAAAGCCATCATAGATATCCGTTGGGTTAGAGATAAAAGAAGAATTGTCACAGAAGAGTTTAGCAAACATGGATAGTGAGGGAAAGGAAATCGAGAAACAGAAAACCTCACGGCAAGGATAGAAAGACCATTGGGGGGCTTTCAAAAAAAGAGAAAAAAGAGAGAGAAAAAAAAAGAGAAGAAAAAAAAGAAAAAAAAAGAGAGAAAAAAATTGTTTGTTTTTAGTCATTGATAGCTAGACATAAGTCCGATGATGAAACTGATTGCTTTAGGGTGAAACCTTAGAAACGATAAACCTTTGACGTGCTTTTATCTGACAATTTGAGTAATTGATCTATGTTAGACTCGCAAGCACTTGATTATGGCTCTTAGCAGTGAAAACCTGAGTAGTTAGCAAAGTGACTAGTTGATGAAATTGTAGGTCGGTGAATGACCGTTTTCTTAGATGTCTATCTTGATTTGCTTATGTTATGATGTGTGGTATTTTTGAAAATAAAAGAAAAGTCTCTAAAGAAAAAAAAATCGAACCACCTATAACCGATAAGCGTGAAGCTACCCATGGGCGAGTATTAGGACCACCATGAGGAGAAATGCTACCTTAAAGGGTAGGTGTGTTGAAAAAAAAAAGAGAGAAGAAAAAAAAGAAGAAAAAAAAAGAGAAGAAAAAATGAAGTTCAAAATGAAAAGAAAAAATGAGAGACAAAGGAAAAGAGAGATAAAGCCATACTACATTGAGCATGGAAAAGCAATTGCGGAATATAATTGAGACATCTAGGTTGGTTTGACACATTGATCCCGATTTTTTGAAACGAAATCATCGAGTTAGCTTACCTAAGGATTAAGTTGTGAAAGAACCTTTGCACACATACACTGTGAGTCTGGCTTAGATCATTTATTCAAAGACTTGGATTTGAGTTGCATCGAATGTTTTGAATGTTCTCTGGTTTCATTACTGGGCATTCCTTGAGGACGATAATATGTATAACTATTGGGACTATTTCATAGCATGTGATATAGTATGATGATATGGAAGGCCCTACCATGTGGTTCATCTTGACCAAGTGCAAACAGCAGAGAGAAGAAAGCTAAATTAAGACTGGGAGCGACCAGTCTACCACCCCGTGAATAAGAAGAATAACAAGAAATTGAGCCCTGAGACAAGAGAGAAGACTGCGCAATCACTTGGAGAATTTGGGGAAGACCTAACCCAGCGGAATAGGAAATTCATTCATGCATGCATGCATACACGTAACATATTTTGCATTCTTTTGTGTTTGTTTTGTTTTGAATTCACAGGTTTCAAAGAAGGAAAAGAGAAAGCGGCAAAGTCAAGCCAATCAGAAACAGCAACAGTTTCAAGAATGAATCAACATCAGTTTCAGAAATGAATCAGTATCAGTCTGGGGGCGAGGCCTACATCAGTGTTAGTATAGGGGCGAGGCCCACATCAGTTTCAGTATAGGGGCGAGGCCCACATTAGTATCAGTTTGGGGCGAGACCCACATCAGTATTGACTTGGGGTTGAGGCCCATATCAGTTTCAGTTTTGGGATGAATCCCAGGGTTGAGGCCCATATCAGTTTCACCACTCTTATTCACCACAAACACGCCTATTCACATAAGCAACCCCATAGCCGCACCAATAACCAGACCTCTCCCCATAGCTAGCCATACGTTGCCACAAATCATCAAAAGCCCCCCTTCGCTAGCTTGCCACCTTGCCCTTTTTCCGCATATACCTTCACCAATTCACGCATAAGCCTTCATCACCTTCACCAATTCACGCCGCCTGCCCCTAGCTAGCCCCATGTTTCCGTAACAAATCAACATAGCCTCCACGTGATTCAAATCAGCCACCTCACACCATTGAAACAACCCTAAGCAAACAATTCATTCACGCCTCTAACGTCACGCATAGCACTCAGCCTCGCATCTGCCCCACTTCGCTAGCCAGACAGCAGCCTTTTGACCAATTAAGCACAGCACACATCCTTCTCTCAAGCACATCCAAGCACTTTGTGAAGCCTCCTTTGCACGCCCAAAGCCCTTCCAATAGCCTCCATTGCCGCAACACCAAGCCAACAAACCCTCCAATTGCCGCATCTTCTCTTCTTCACCAACACCACTCACGCCCAAGCCCTTTTCACAGCCCTCCATTGCCGAGTTCCAGCCACCATTCACAGCCCTAAAACACCTTAAAATAAGCCTCAAATACAGCCCCAAATTCGCACAAAAGACCCCCATTCACAGCTCCAATTCAGCGCCCAAAACAGTCCCGAAACACCCCTCACTGCACCTTGAACTGCACAGTTTCGTCCCCTGTTCTGGTCAGTTTTTGTTGCGTCTTTAACCCATAAAACAGTCCTAAAATCACCTAAACACCATCCCAAAAACCTCCATAAATTTTCCCTAAAAAATCCTTACAAACGCACCCCCCTAAGCCTTCAAAATCACCCAAAACAGTCCACTAAACGACCAAAACAGTGACCTCAAACAGAACAGCGAAACAGCAGCGAAACGGACTTAAAACAGCAGCCCAAGCATCAAAACAATGAGGGAAAACGTTGAGTAGATGAATTGGAAAAGCACCGGATCAATCTCCCTTCCAACGGACGTGTAACGCCCTTTCTTAGACGACAAAAGAGGTTAGACCTGATGGCACCTTTTTACTTATCTTCTTTATCTTTGTTTTATTTATTTTGATATATAATTGCATGAGAGTCGTTTGAAGCATGATGTGATTGTTGGATGAGCGGGATATGTGTTCCCTTTTGTGGTATATCGGATGGAAACCCGGACGTAAATTCCATAGCCGATTCCGAATGGACGGTAGTATGGTCTGCACTCGGGATACAATGCCACGTACCACTTAAGATACACGTATCTCGTCTCATCCTAACTTGTATTTGAGCATGTTATAGTTTATAGGTTGTTTATTTATTATTTTAAGCATGATTTAATTTAGTTTATTATTTAATGTTCGAAGCATGATTATGTTATTTAGGCATGTCGTTTCCTTATTCTTTATGCATGATGTTTCGTTTAGTTTTATGTTTATGTTTAATTAGTTATTTGTTTACTTTGGTTTAATGGTTCAATATATTCATTGTGTTATATTGCGTGGAGTTATTTGAATGAAAGCATGTTAGATCTAAGTACCCTTGAGCATGCATGTTGAATATATTCGGTTAGTTTATTGCACAAATCATATCATCACAAGTGACATAAGTAAGGGACCATTCCGAACCCAACGGTTTGAGGTCTTCCCTTGCGAGGGGTGAGTGCGGCCTTAAATATTTGTCCCGGTTCACACCGGGTGGCATCTCCATGTTATTTCGTACTCCCAACTAGGCCGCGAGCCCAGAACAGCGTCGCCGAGTTCTGCATCCTACAGTCTGACGACTCCATTGGGGATAGAGAATCGGCCCCGAAATCATGTCTTGTGACGTGTATAATTTGTGCATTAGTTGACCGTCTCTATAGTGGGTTGAAGGAGTTCAATCAAAGGCATTGTCATAAACCCACATGTGAACCATAGTTATATATCCTATAGGATTTGCCCCTTTATGCTTTTGAAAACCACATGCATATTATATGTCATACATCACACGCATCTCATGCATTCACGCATCATGTTAACCCCCGTGTCTTAAAAGCCATCATAGATATTCGTTGGGTTAGGAAAAATAAGACTTGTCGAAGAAGAGTTTAGCAAATATGGACATCGGGAAAAAGGAAATCGAGAAAAAGAAAACCTTACGGCATTGATAGAAAGACCATTGGGGGGCCTTCAAAAAAAAAAGAAAAAAAAAGAGAAAAAAAAAGAAGAAAAAAAATAGAAAAAAAAATTGTTTGATTTTAGTCTTTGATAGTTAGACATAAGTCCAATGATGAAATCGTTTGCTTTAAGGTGAAATCTTAGAAACGATAAACTCTTGATATACTTTTATCTGATACTTTGCGTGATTGATCTATGTTAGACTCGTAAGCACTTCACTATAGGTTCTTAGCGGTGAAAACCTGAGTAGTGAGCAAAGTGACTAGTTGAAGAAATTATAGGTCGGTGAATGACCATTTGCTTAGATGTCTATCTTGATTTGCTTATGTTATGATGTGTGGTATGGTTGAAAATAAAAGAAAAGTCTCTAAGAAAAAAAAAATTGAACCACCTATAACCGATAAGCGTGAAGCTACCCATGGGCGAGTAATAGGACCACCATGAGGAGAAATGCTACCTTAAAGGGTAGGTGTGTTAAAAAGAAAAAAGAAAGAATGAAAAAAGAAAAAAAAAAGAAAAAAAAAAGTTCAAGATGAAAAGAAGAAATGAGAGACAAAGGAAAAGAAAGATAAAACCATACCACATTGAGCATGGAAAAGCAATTGCAGAGCATAATTAAGACATCTAGGTTGGTTTGACCCATCGATCATAATTTTTTAAACGAAATCATTGAGTTGGCTTACCCGGGGATGAATCTGCGAAGGAACCTTTGCACACACACACTTTGAGTCTGGCCTAGATCATTTATTCAAAGACTTAGATTTGAGTTGCGTTGAATGTTTTGAATGTTCTCTGGTTTCATTACTGGGCATTCCTTGAGGATGACAATATGTATAACTATTGGGACTATTTCGTAACATAGTATGATGATATGGAAGGCTCCACCATACGGTTCATCTTGACCAAGTACAAACAGCGGAGAGCAGAAAGCTAAACCAAGACTGGGGGTGACCAGTCTACCACACCGTGAATCAAGGACATAACAATATATTGAGTCATGAGACCAGAGAGAAGACTGAGCAGTCGCCTGGAGAACTGGTGGAAGACCTAACCCAATGGAATAGGAAATTCATTCATGCATGCATGCATACACGTAACATATTTTGCATTCTTTTTGTGTTTGTTTCGTTTTGTATTCACAGGTTTCAAAGAAGAAAAAGAGAAAGCGGCAAAGACAAGCCAACCAGAATCAGCAACATATGAGTAGTAGTTTTGGGGATGAGTCCCAGGGTTGAGGCCCATATCAGTATCAGTTTTGGGGCGAGGCCTACATCAGTATTAGTTTGGGGATGAGTCCCGGGGTCGAGGCCCACATCAGTATCAGTGTCAGTTTCGGGAATGAATCCCAAGGTCGAGGCCCACATGATCAGTCTTCAGGAATGAATCCGGGAATGAATCACAAGGTCGAGGCCCACATCATTAGAGTTTTGGAATGAACCAAGAATGAATCATATGGCCGAGGCCCACATTATTAGAGTTTTGGAATGAATCCAGGAATGAGTCCCAGGGTCGATGCCCACATCAGTATTAATATCAGTTTGGGGCGAGGCCCATATCAGTATCAGTTTGGGGCGAGGCCCATATCAGTATCAGTTTTGGGGCGAGGCCCACATCATATCAGTTTTGGGGCGAAGGCCACGTCAGTATCAGTTTTAGGGCGAGGCCCACATCAGTATCAGTTGAGGGCGAGGCCCACATCAATATCAGTTTGGGGCGAGGCCCATATCAGTATCAGTATGGGGACGAGGCCCACATCATCAGTATCAGTTTGGGGGCGAGGCCTATATCAGTATCAGTTTGGGGCGAGGCCCACATCAGTATCAATTTAGGGCGAGACCCATATCAATATCAGCATGGGGGCGAGGCCCACATCAGTATCAGTTTGGAGCGAGGCCCCTGTTGTCAGTGGTGTTGGGTCGAGGTGCCCAGGGTCGAGGTGCCTCTGTTGTCGGTTGTAGTTCCGGGTCGAGGTGCCCAGGGTCGAGGTGGCCCACTACATCATCAGTTCGAGGGCGAGGTCCCTATTGTCAGCGGTGTTGGGTCGAGGTGCCCCCGTTGTCGGTTGTAGTTCCGGTCGAGGTGCCCAAGGTCGAGACCCACATTAGCATCAGTAGCAGTCTTGCCAGGTATGGCAATCTGGGGGCGAGACCCACATTAGCATCAGTAGCAGTCTTACCGAGTATGGCAATCTGGGGGTGAGGCCCACATTAGCATTAGTAGCAGTCTTGCCAGGTATGGAAATCTGGGGGCAAGGCCCACGTCATTATCAGTATCAGTTTTGCCGGTTATGGCATTCTAGGGGCGAGGCCCACATTAGTTCAGTATCAGCTCTGCTAGGTACGGCACTCCGGGTATGGAGATCAGATCAGTTCTACTAGGTACGGCACTCCGGGTATGGAGATATCAGGTCAACCAGGTACATCATTCAGACCACTGCGACACCCTAGGTACGGGGTTAGCACGCCAGGTACGACATGTGGACTATTGTGGACTACTGCGACACCCTAGGTACGGGGTTAGCATATAGACAACTGCGGCACTCTAGGTACGGAGACGCAACTGCGACACCTTAGGTACGGGATTAGCACGCCAGGTACGGCATTCAGACCACTGCGACACCCTAGGTACGGGGTTAGCATGCCAGGTACGACATGTGGACTATGTGGATTATGTGGACTACCGAGGACTACCGTGGACTATGTGGACTATGAGGATTGTGTGGACTACCGTGGACTATCGTGGAGTATGAGGATTGTGTGGACTACCGTGGACTACCGAGGAGTATGTGGACTATCGTGGACTATCGTGGACTACCGTGGACTACTACCGTGGAGTATGTGGACTATATGGACTACCGAGGAGTGTGTGGGCTATGTGGACTACCGTGGACTACCGAGGAGTATGTGGACTACCTTGGACTACCGAGGAGTATGTGGACTACCGTGGACTACCGTGGACTACCGTGGAGTATGTGGACTATGTGGATTACCGTGGACTACCATGGAGTATATGGACTACCGTGGACTATCGAGGAGTATGTGGACTACCGTGGAGTATGTGGACTACCGTGGAGTATGTGGACTATGTGGACTACCAAGGAGTTTGTGGACTATGTGGACTACCGTGGAGTATGTGGACTACCGTGGACTACCGCGACACCCTAGGTACGGGGTTTAGCACGCCAAGTTTGGCACTGTGGACTACCGCGACACCCTTGGTACGGGGTTTAGCACTATCAACTCAGCAAAGCAGGCAGACCAGGTGACAGCTAGCGAGCCAGGTAAGTAAAAATGCATTGCACGTACTTTGATAGAATTGTCATTGTCACACACACTGCATAAGTCCCATCAAAGTGGGGGCGACTGTAGGCATTACATTTTTGCATATCAGCCCGATGATGAGTCTCGTATGGAGACACTACCTCTTTAGTTGTGAAAGTCGCGGGAAACGGACGTTGAAGGGTAAAGTTGAGAATTAGGATTTTGTCAGATTTAACTCGCTTGTTTCGCTTCGGGTTCGCTTGTGGGACCTCTGTTTTAAAACACACCAAAACCCATTAAATCACATCCAAAGATAATTAAAACATTTAAAATACATGTCACAAATTAAATTAATTTAAATTAAAAGCTAATTGAAATTAATTAAAAACCAATTAAATTAAATTGAATTAAAGCTAATTAAATCAAACTAAAATACAATTAAATCAAATTAAAAGCTAATTAAATTAAACCAATTAAAATAAATCTAAATTAAACTAATATTTAATTAAAATCTAATACCAAAATTAAATAAATCATTACCAAATTTAAATAATTTATCTACTAAATTACATAATTTCTTGCCTTAAATAATTAAAATTAAATCCCCATTAATTTGATTTTTTCCTTTTTAATCCATGCAAACCCTAACCCTAACCCTCTCACTATAAAAGATAACACTAAGTAAACCCGCAGCAACTTTTCTCTCTTTCCACCTCACGGCAGTGACCAAAAGAAAAAAAAACACAAAAAGACAAAACCCTTCAACCTCTCCCACGAACCACGAGCAGCCCTTCTTCTCGGCGGCAGCACTTAAGCCACGAACCAGACCATTCACTCGGCAGTAAGAAAGACAAAAAAAAGACAAGAACCCTAAGCCAATTTACGTCACAGATCAAGCACTCCCCTGCCCTTGCCTCCATTCACGGCTCTCCACTACAATGCCCATGTAAAACAAATCTTCACCAGCCATCCTAAAAACGCCCCTTACCAGCCCTCTCACCAGTCGCCAAACAAAGCCACATTAAAATAACCTTCAAAGACACATGCTCAACGCACAGCCTCAGCCTTCACGATCGCACGCTACACAAGCTTCCACGCCTAAACCTAGCACCCAGCCTTCACGCCCACTCATCGCGCTCAACTCAAAAGCACAAAACCTCATCCCTTGGCCTATAAAAAGAACCATTCACCCACCTTTCAAAACCCTGGCTGGCTGACAGATTCACATAAAAATCACAAACAAAAAGAATAAACCCTTAGCTTTCACGCAAATCCCCTTGCCATAAATTCATCTATCCACTAGCCGCATATCACTCCTCACTTCAACTATGCCCTCTTCACGCTAATTGCCCCTTGACTCTCACGCTAATAGCCCATATAATCCACGCCAGCAGCCCCTGCCTCTTCTCGCTAATCACTCTTTCGTCCACACCTGTCCCCTTCACTCATAAGCCGCATATCATCCCAATACTTCACGCCTAGCAGGCCCTCCACCGATTGCTCACGTCCTCACAGCCTGCCATAAACCCTTCATGCCTAAATTCCCCCTCACAGGTCTGCCCTCTTAACCAACGCCACTAACCGACTACAACTTGAACACCCATTCTTAGCAAACAACACTCATCAACCCTACATGGAACTCCACCACGACGCAAACAAATAACCCCTAATGACCCACGTACCTAGCCCAGCCCTCCACTCACACTCGACCACATAAAGCCCCTCCACAAACACTCAGCAACGTCCAGCAGCATCACGTTAATAGCCACGCCACATACCCCTTGCTTCACGCCACATAAAACCCACTCAACCCCTCACTGACCAGCCCCATTGCCGTACCAAAAATGCACTCTAACAACCCAAGACTTTCACGCCAAACTGCCTGAAACAGCCCTTGGTTCTCACGCCAAAATACCCCTAAAATCAGCCCTCCATTCACGCCAAAATACCCACAAAAATTGCCGTACAGACCACCTAAAAACCACCCAAAATAGTCCCCGAATTAACCCAAATAGTGACCAGAAATACAAACGAAAACACAGTGTGAAACGGAGAAAAAACAAACAGCCCGAACGGTAAAACAGCGAGGAAAGACGTTGAGTTGGTGAACCGAAAGAGTTGCGGATCATTCACCCTTCCAACGGACGTGTAACGCCCTTTCTTGAGACGACAAAAGAGGTTAGACCTGAGGGCACCCTATTATTTATTATCTTTCATTTCTTTTATTATTTTAAAATATTATCGCATGAGAGTCGATTGAGGCATGATGTGAATTTTGGATGAGCGGGGTATGTGTTCCCTTTTGTGGATATATCGGATGGAAACCCGAACGTAAATTCCGTAGTCGTTCCGAATGGACGGTATTGCGGTCTGCCTCGGGATACAACGCCACGTACCACTTAAGAGACATGTATTTCGTCTCATCCAAACTTGTGTTTGAGCATGTTGTAGTTTGTAGGTTATTTATTTATTATTAAAGCATGATTTAGCCTACTTTATTATTTATTGTCAAAAATGATAATGTTATTTTTATGCATGATATTTTATTTAGTTTATGGTTATGTTTAAATAGTTATTTGTTTATTTTGGTTTAATGGTTCAATGTGCTCATTGTGTGATTCTATGTGTTTTCCGTTTAAAGACTTATTTTCAAGCATGCAAACTTAGATTTGGAGATTATTGATGAATGCATACTAGACGTAGATTACCCTTGAGCATGAATGTTGAAATAGATTCGGTTAGTTTATTGTACAAATCATATCATAACAAGTGACATAAGTAGGGACCATTCCGAACCCAACGGTTTTAGGTCTTCCCTTGCGAGGGGTGAGTGCGGCCTTAAATCTTTGTCCCGGTTCACACCGGGTGGCGACTCCATGTTATTTCGTACTCCCAACTAGGCCGCGAGCCTAGAACAGCGTCGCCGAGTTCTGTGTCCTACAGTACCCGAAATCGTTGATTGGATAGTTGGACTATGCAATCGAGATGGCTGGAAAGATTAGCGTCAAAGGACATAATCCTGGGTGAAAATTTCTTTAACGGCGTAAATTTTCCTAATTAGGAAATGACTCTCAGGATAGTCCTGAGAGCTGAGAAGTTACTTTATTGGATAGAGAATCCTCTCGGGCCCTGAGCCCAAAGTTGAGCAAATAGTAGAGCATGAGCTTAGGAAGACTCATCATGATGATAACTTTAGTGCATAATCCGTTATGCTTGCCGCAATGACTCCTTAATTTCATCGTCAGAACTAAGGATTAGATCCTTATACCATGATGTTGAAATTAAAGGATCTTCATAGATCTAACCTTAGATATTAGAAGTACGAATTGTAAAAGAAGTTCTTTTCGCTCGCGTATGTAAGAGGGTACATCTGTCGAGCACTAGATGTCGCAGATGATTGCTGACATCGAATCGCTAGGTAAGCTAGGCATTACCTACGAGGCCGAGACTTCTATAGATTTGATCTTACAATCTCTGTCTGAATGTTGGGGCGGGTTCATCATGAATCAAGAGAAAACTCTTGGAGAGTTAATGGCTATGCTCAAGGAGGCAGAGCCAGAGCTTCCAAAAGAGCAAGAAGTGCAGGGAATATCTTACTTCGACATCCCAGAAGGCCAAGGCTTGGCCGAAGGCTTATGGGGGTGTGAAGAAAAAGGGCAAAGGAAAAATCGTCACAGTCTTCTGGGAAGACAAAGGACATATCCCAAGATGTTTGCCTAAACTATGGAAAACGGGGTCACTGGAAGCATGACTGTTGTATGGACAAGGCAGACATGAAGGAAGTGAAGGCGAGCAAGGCTCCAACTTCATGTATGTTTGTTATTATAATAAACCTGTCGACTACTGGTTTTAAAAATTAGATTTTTGATACTGGATGTGGTACATACATATGTACTAATGTGTGGGATCTGCTGATTAGCAGGAGACTGGCTTCTGATGAGATTGACCTGCGAGTCAGAAACGGGACGAGAGTCACTGTTTTGGCTGTGGGAACTTAAGTTTTGGAACTGCCCTTTGGGCATGTACTTAAATTAGGAAACTGTTATAATGTACCTAGTTTGACTAGAAACATTATCTCTATATATAGTTTAACCCGTTGCGGGTGTACCTTTATGTTCCAGAACACTGGGCGTTTTGTTTATAAAGATGATATTGAGATATACACATTAGATATGAATAACAGTATTTATATTTCGAATATAAATGAATCTCAAACATATAACATGACAAACAAAAGCTCAAACTGAGTAAATCAGATGAGACTTATTTGTGGCATTGTTGTCTGGGACACATTACAAGAATCAGATATCCACTCTTTGGAAGAATGGATACTTAGACGGATTTGATTCCAATTCAAATGATGTCTGTGAATCTTATTTATTAGGCAAAGTGGCTAAAACGCCTTTTAGTGGTAAAGGGTGTACGTGCCACCGAGCTGTTAGCCATTGTCATGGTGACATATGTGGGCCCATGTCTAGCTAGGCTAGAGGTGGTTATGATTACTTCGTAACCTTTACGAATGTTGCATCTCGTTATGATTATGTATTTCTTATGAAACACAAATCGAAAACTTTTGATAAATTCAAAGAGTTTCGACACGAAGTAGAAAAATAAACCAGCAAAAGTATTAAAAATATTACGGTTGGACCGTGGTGTAGAATACTTAAGTAATGAGTTTCAAGATTACTTCTAAGAATATGATATTCTTTCACAGTGGACTCCTCCCGGAACACCTCAATTAAGTGGTGTGTCCGAACGGAGAAACCAAACTTTGTTGGACATGGTAAGGTCAATAATGAGTCGCATTGAGCTACTAATTTCCTTCAGGGGATACGCATTGGAAAGTGCTATACTTATTTTGAATAAGGTTCTGACAAAGTCTATTGGACAGACCCCATATGAAATATGAACATGAAAGAAATCGGGTTTCTCATTCCTGAAGATTTGGGTATGATGGGCATATAATTGAACGTTTGGATGGTACCAAACTAGAACCCAAATCGGATAAGTGCCTATTTGTAATTGGTTATCCTAAGGAAACCAATATCCACAACCCACAAGAGAACAAGGTATTTGTTGCTCTCCATGCGGTTTTCCTTAGAGGAATTCCTAAATGCAGTGGTAAGTGGGAGGAAAGTAAGACTCGGTGAAAATGTTATATAAAATGTTTTCCTTAGGGGTGTCTTAACACCTAGTGCCCTAAAGCCAACTGGTTTGGGAGTCACTGGCCCAAAGTTCGCTACAAGATTGAAGATGTTATATAAAAAAAAATCGCATACCTCACTTTGTCCATATTGTAGCAGACATAACAATTTTTATATAGTCAGGTTGGTTGACCCATTAACTACTGAGAATTTAGACAAACTCACATAGTTAATAACTTAGAATCAAAGCTGTTTGCAGAATTATTCACACAGACACTCAGAGTCTGATTTAGATACTTTGTTCAAAGGAAAGTATTTTAGTTGTAGTATGCATTTTGAAGGTTCATTTAACTTTACTGCTAGATATTCTCTGACAGCATTTTGTGTGCCACGTGTCATCATCCCGTCAAAGCCGCGTGCCACATGTCATTCATCGACGGGAGTGGCGACGCGCAAGGCCAAAATTTGCCTATAAATTGAAGCTAATTTCATTTTCCATTTTTATACTTTCCCGAGGTTCTTAACAAGGATCTAAGGACTGTATCTTGTGTGTTTAATTTGTATTTTTTATTATGTATTTTTATTTATAGTAGTAATAGTAGTTTATTTACTTTATCTTTCTTTTATGTTTTTTAGTTAAATTTCCGTTGGGGGAATGGTGAAACTGTTATTATGATTATTTAGATTAATATCCCTTAAATTATAATATATAAATTATCATAAAACCTGACTTAATTAGGATACCGCCTTTATGGTCTGTTGGACTTAATTAAATTTATTTTAACCTGACTTAATTTGATACCGCCTTTATGGTAGTTTGGAATTAATTATCAAATGACTTAATCAGGATACCGCCTATATGGTCAGTTGGTAATATAATGCAAATTTATATATTATATTAAGAGAAATTTCTAGATTTGAAATAGTAAAGACGGATCCCCTACCCCATCATTTTATTTTAATCTAGGGAAGTGATGAAACACAATATTCACGAGTTTAATAATTGATTTAATTATATTATGTGTGATGCTTTATGCTTGTTTATTGGATCTTAAGCTTAATACTTCTTGTTGCCTGATCACCAATAACATTGATATGGTAAACTTAAAATGAACTTGGAAAAGGGATTTTAGGTTTCAGTTTTAGATTCAACAGCTCACGATCTCACCGTAGGGTAGATTTCTCTTAGGGAGATTTCCTTCCAGGATAGACATATACCTGTCGGGTGTGGGTAGCCACAATGGAACTTGAACTTAATAAATTCGGGTAACTTGGTTAACATAGGAATATAGTTAATTGGGTTACTTTGGGTGTTTGCATCTGACAATCAGAAGAGGCTTTTGCATATCTTCGTGTTCCAAGTTAACAAACTAATTTATTACGCATATATAAGAGAGTCAGTTCATCATTAGAATAATATTGTGTGGAATCACAACCCTAGATGTTTATTTTCTTTATTATTAATTTCCTTTGTTTTATTTTGTATTTTTATTTATTTAGCAAATCCACTTTCAACCAACCAACCAAGCAATCAATCTATTCTCACCTTAATTAGATACATGTAAATAAATAAAATCGATAATTAATAATAAAAGTATAAATTAAGTCCTCGTGGGATCAATATTTAATACTACTTGAGCGATACGTGCGCTTACGTTACATGTGTGTTTACCACCGATCAACCGTCTACTGACTTAGATCGTTCAAATGATCTAATCCCCCACTCTCAGTGTTTTTTTGCAGGTGTACCTGGAGGACGAGCTCGAGATGACGGATACTGATGGCAGTCACTAGGATGTTTGGTCCACCAAGTCTTGTCAGAAAGAAGTCAAATAGACTTAAAATTTAATCAAAGTCAAGTAGACTTAAAATTTAGTCAGAGTCAAGTGAAGATGCATGCATATATTATTATTGTTGTGTAAGTCATTGTAATAAGTTAAGTGTCCGTAATCAGAGTTGTAATAGAAAGAAATGGTGAGTATCTAGTTAAGTGTAAGACATGTATTTTCATGACGTAAAGTTGGGCTGGGGTCTCATGTTGTAACATCCCCGATCTGGAGATGTTACTGGCAGGGGATAGACCATACTAACCCATAAGCTTATGACGTTCTAACCATAAACAAACACTAATATTCTTTTCTTTAATTTATTTTTTATATGTGGGACCGTAGCCTAACTCAAAATCATTACATACAAACTCTACATCTGAATCTGAAAACTCAATAACACACTTTTACAACGACTGCCTCAAAGTCAAAGACTAATACAAAAATTTTAAATGACTATGACTGACTCACAATCTATCTGACTTATACTGGTGGACTCCATCCCTAGTGACTGCAACAGTATCCATCCTCCCGAGCTCGTCCTCCGAGAAACTTGCAAAATAAGGAAACTGAGAGTGGGGGTTTAGACCGTTGTACAATCTAAGTGAGTGGATGAAAAATTGAAAAACTGTTTTAAAAGCATTTGGTTCTAAAAAAAAATTCCAAAAATATCTTTATATGAAAACTATTCTCTGAAAACTTCATTGAAATCTCTCTTATAAACTTCTCTTTCTGAAATCTACTTTCTAAAACCGTTTCTAAAATATGATTTCTGATAACTGTTTTATGAAAATCAATATCTGAAAACTCTGTTTCGAAGTTCTGGTATCTGGAAAATGGTTTGTATCTGAAAACCTTGAAGTATGAGGGCGTTACGTATCACCATCCCCCCATATGCCTAACTAAAGCCAGGAATGCAAAACCATGACATTGGGGCATTACGTATCGCCGTCCCCCAAAGTAAGCCACTCATGTCCCTAAAACTGGTGGTCTTGGGACGTTACGTATCGCCGTCCCCCAAGCCACTGAACTAGAGCCGGTAGTGCTGATTCATGCTACTACATGACCCTGAAACTAGGGTCTAGGGGCATTACGTATCGCCATCCCCATAGCCCTGATCTAGGATCTGGGGGCGTTACGTATCGCCGTCCCCCAGTCCTCTACATGTGTACATATTCTCTATCCATCAATTCCAAACTATATCCTGTTATATACTGGGGTAGGTTTTTCCCCCATGCCCCGAAAAACATAAAACATGTTCTGAAAAATATTTATTCCTCAAATACAATTTAAATCATAAGCTTTTAAGTAATAACTGTAATAAAAATGATCTATCACCCTAAGGCATAAAAAGTAAATCTGTTGCAAAAATAACAACATGAAAATCAATTTAAAAGAGTAGTGTCCACTCACTGGTTTGAGGTTCCACTAGCATGACGTTACTTCACCGGTAGGTTTTTTGTGGTTCCTGTGATAATCTTTTGTGTGATAGGAAATTGAGAATCATCACTTGTTGCACCCTAGAATGGCTTGAGGAAGAAGAAGAAAACTTGAGGAAATCTTCCATGGTGGCTCACATTTTTTTGGCTTCAAGGAGATGAGGGAATAATGCCCTTTTTATAGGCAAAGGGGCTGATTTTAATCATGTAATTTTGTGGCCATGATTGAGCCACATCACTCCAAATCTAGACAATTCTCGAAGTTAGTGTAGCAGCTGTGGAAATTGTAATTTTTTACTCATTTCTGGTCCGAATTTGGGAAGACGTTCAACGCGGAAGTTATAGCTCTCGGTTTAAGCTTTCAGATGATTTAAAATTCATAAAAAATCAGAGATCTTACGAAAAATTTATGGCCAGATTACTGAAAGATGTCCGGAGTAGAACATCTTATCGTCTATTATCGGAATCTCAAAGAATTTTCCGATCGTTCCCGAAATTATTTTATGAAAATATATATGTCCAACATAATTTATATTATATAACACTTATCCCATAGTGTAACAGTAGTCGAGATTTTTCGGTCGTTACAAATTCTCCCCCCTTAAATATGATTCGTCCTTGAATCCTCTTTTAATTTGGGATCTTACGATAGGTCACAAAATTTATGTTTCTTTCTAATTCATTAACTTAAACTGACTTTGTACCCATAACCATCTTTATTCTCGTCTACTAGGATTCTTACTTTACTGTAAATAAGCTCACATTAGTCAGGCTCATTATAACTTAATGGCTGAGATCTCTGTTAAACTGGTCATTCATCATTTTCCTAATAAATGCACATTAACCTTTCTATTTCCTCAATTTATGTTTCATACCTTGATGTTTCTTAACTTCTTGATCGAGAAGGAACTCCTTGTCTTGTTTTCATAAATTTCTTGTTGATTACTTTATCCTACGACATGCTATATTTCTTATGGTATATCGAAACAACCTCGTTTGATCTTTTGTTATACACCACTTACTCATGCTCATTCCTATATCTTCATTTTCTTGACTATCTAGACTTCTTACATCTATTCTGTAAGAAGATATGTTCTAAAAGTCTTCTTGCTGAGAACTCAACACTCTCTTAACTTATTTGCATAGTTATAGGGCTCGGCTTTTCCACTTTTACTTAAGAATCTTATATTCCTATAGGCATATAAATATAGATATTAGGCTGCTTACCAGTTCCACTCTATAAATTTTCTTACCTCTACTTATCTGTATAACTTAGGACATTGTAGTTTAGGGTCAGGTTCTTTGCGTACCTTATATCCAATATAGTTGTTCATCCCATGGGTTCATACTAAGGGGTTAATCCTGATAGCTTCTCGGGGAGCTTAACTGTTCGAACAATTCTAGTCTAAACTACACTTCTATCGTAGACGGGAATACTGGCTATTGGTTCTAATTATAGTTCCTGCTTTATTCATACCCTTACTTTTATTGCTACTGAAAGTCTGGTTATGGGGTTCGACACTATCTAGTTTTCCAAAATCTAGTGATGTCAAGGGTCGTTACTTAAATACCTGCAAGTATACCGTATCTTGAGAGTTCAATTATTATGCTGATTACAACTTGCACTAATCTTCCGTTTTGCACTCGTACGATTTGGTAAGCTTAGAGTGGGGATGAGTACTTTTGTAAATTACGCAAGTTAACACATAATAGAATCTTGGTTTCAGTCCAACGTGGAGGAACCTTACTGTTATTTCAGTCTTTGTTTGCTAAGTATTCTATCATACTGTTACTGCACCTGGAAAAATTTACTTCCAAAAAGTTTCCTTAGTATTCATTCGTCTCTTGCTTTATCCTATACTATACTGAGGGCTTTTGTGGTTTATGTCTCTGTCTCCTACTTCATCTTATTCTTTTGTCTGACACTAGTTCTTTTGTATTTCAGTCGTTACTTATTCACTACTTTGTCTCTATACTGCTCCATCTGCACCACTTTTTTTTTCCAAACTCTTTGTCTTAAGGTTGTATCCTTATTTTATTTTGTAATAAAACTAATTTTAATGGTCTTATGTTCCGGTCTTCTTTCACTATACTAGCATTTACTTCTGGGAGTATTTTGAGGCAACCCTCAACGTACATCTCTGCTATTGTTATCTAACGAGGCTTGGAATGGTGGGAACTTATCCCGAGGTCTTCTAATTATGGTGATCTAAATACACCTACTACTCATCTATGAGCCTAGAACTATCATGAATGTATATATCTGATATCTTTCCTTACATTAGGTGTTTACTGCTAAAAGTGCCTGGTTTGTCTTCTCCAACTTTATTTTCTGATCATTTTAAACTATCAAAGAAATTACATTTTCTACAAAATCCTTCTGGATTTATGGTCTCTAACACCTTCCTCGTGTTGTCTCTGCACTTCTTCCTATTTAGTTTCTATTATTAAATCTTTCGAAGTCGTTACTTTCTCTCTCTGAACGCCGCTAACCTCTCTTTTCTATTCTTCCTTAAGAAACTTACTCTACTACAAGGTTTCTTTCTTGTCTCAGGTCCTTGAACTTCTTACACCTTTACTTTCCTGAAGACCTTATTAACTTCGATCACTTAGGATATTTCCTATTAAATCTTTGGTTCGGGGGTACTTTTTACCCTAGTATTTCCTTCTCACTACCATTAGACTTTGTATAAGTCGTACACCATATTCCTGAGAATCATTCTTCCTGGTCTATTTGTACTTCTAAAATTTTTACTTCTTTAAGGGTTCCTTAATTCTATGGTGGCTTCCAAGCTCTGCTCAACTTATTATGGCATCGTACTATTCTATCTCATGCTTTTTATCTATGTTTCATTGGACTTATCGATTTGGCTATCTAGCCATCTCGCAATTCGCCAAATCTTTCAATTGCCATTCTTTACAGTTCCTTCTCTATTCTAGGTTCTAAGTTGAGCATATTCATTCCTTAAGGATCTACAAATACACATTTCTGCTTTACACTTAAGCTTGGTGATGATCTGGTTAGGTATCTATAGGTTTACTAAAATCGAGGTTTCTAGAAGAAAGGGTCATCGTTGGTTCTATAGGAACCTGATCGACTACCCCACGTCTTGGGATCCTACTGAATTTCCTCATCACTTCACGCACCCCTTACTATTCACATATCCTATTTCTTTGCTCTATGTCTTACTGCTAAGGCTAGTGGTGCTTCATTCTCCTAACTGCTTCCTTAGATCTCCGCTCTCAGTTCTTACTTTAAATCTCAACTTTAGCACTTTGTTTTACTACCTATACTGGTACTTTTGCCACTTTCTAAATATCCTCAACCTCTCGGATCTTATTCTTTATACCTCTACAGATTTCTTCTAACTTAAGCTGATCTATGGATTCTACTATAATTGGTCTATCCTATAGACTTCTACTAGTCTTGTAAGCCTCACGCGGACTTGCCTTGATCTTTAGGCTACCGTGGATTCTCTTCTTTATATCCGTGAAACTTCCTTAATTCTTTTTATGGGTGATTTACTCCCTAGATCTTTCCATTTCTAAACTCTCGTCGGTTTGTTACGATCGTCTATGTCTGTACTGGTAGAGATTAGGGCAAACATCTCATGTTTTGATGAGTTCTGGTATCCTTGTTCTGGTACTCTATGTCCTATAGAGTCTATTTCTCATATAATGGTAGGTATGAGCTAGCCTCCATCAGAACAGCTTATTTGACTGCCATCACAGAAGAGTGAGGATCTGGGTAAGTCAGGGCCTTATCTATTAGATTCATTGACTAGGGTAACGAACCATTGTTTCTGTCGTCATCCATCTTATTTGCCTACAGGTCTGAGTTCGAGAAATCTGAAATTTCTCCGTCCATGTGGCATCTAACATCTATCAGAAACCCTTACGAATGATCTTGATTTCTTGCTTCTTCTGCCTTATTGCTGTTCTTGGTTGTTCATGGAACTTACTATCTATTTGAGGTACTCAAGAGCTATTGGGTAGGCTTGAAAGAATCTTTTGAGGGGAAAGAAATCTTACTTGGAAGGAAGAGATTTTACTTAAGTATATTTGGCATTTTACTCTCATTCAAGCTCGCTATATTCTTCTCATTTATCCCAGGTTCTGGTGTTTCTATAGTATCTCATTCTATACTTCTATCTCTTTACTGCCTCTGGTTACTTAGATCATCTGGAACTTATCCCATTTTCTTTTCTTTTTCCTTTCTAGATTTCTCTTACTTTCCTAGGTGATTTTCCATAGAACTTTATTATTTCTTTTTGTCTCTTTACTATTCCGTCTTTGGCTACTTAGACCTCTACACATCTCTCCTTTCTTTCTTATAACTCATTTTCCCACTCCCTTAGGTACTTTTCTTAAGATCTTATTGTCTGGTTTCATAGCTTGATAGTAATTCTGGTAATAGGTCAGAATAACTACAGGGTGTTAGTGTCTTAGACATGCCCAAGGTCTCTAAGTAATGATATTGTGTATGAATAATCAAGAAAGTTTGCAGAAAAAAACTTACAATGAACATATGAGAATTTCCAAGAAATGCTCCAATGGATGTAGCTCCAAGCTTTGGCTTTGTTGATTTTGCTCTTGGGTGAGTTTCCCTAACACCTCATTCAACTCTTTAAAGTGATAGCTTAATAAAATTTTGCAATAAAACTTCAAGGGAGAAGGAAGAAGCTCACGACAATGAGCTAAAGAGAAGAAAGAGTTTACTGTGAATAGTAAATTGTCACACTTCCATAGTTGACTTAACTAATTTATACAAAGGTTGAGTGTTGGTTTTGGTTTGAGTGTTTCATAAGCAATCCAAGCCTTACTCAAGCCAACAATAACTTCCATCAAATGTCAAACATGTTGATGTAAGTGAAGTGAGTCCCACCATTTTTAAATTCCAAATTTAAGTCGGCTAACTCAACACGCAACTTCACCCAGGCCCGGGTTCATTTAATTCCGAACTAAACGAATTTTCCGTCGTGACGTAATTAAATCCAATTTAATTAAATAATAGTGCCTAGCAAAACTATTACGAAAGTCGCTTACGAGTTAATTCCAAATTAATTCGTTCGCCCGAATTAAAATCCAATTTTAATTTCGAATTGAAATCCAATTTCAATTAATATATCCAATATATTATTAATCGATTAATTCCAAATTAATCGCGTTATCTCTTCTATTCGAATTTTATCCCAGATAAATTCTTACCGTAATTAATCCCAGATTAATTTTCTCTCTCATAATTAATCCCAGATTAATTATGTTCGAGTCAAATGTAATCGGTGAATCTTTAGGAAGCGACCCAAGAGATCCCTAGATATGTTGGCAGTAAATACGGTCATTGGACTATCCAAACACGTGCGTACCCTGTACCACATTCTTACCGATTTACAAGACATGGTTGGCCTATAGCAAAGCACCGTGCCTACCCAATTCTCCAGAAATATTCAACGAAGAATATATAATCTATATCAAGCATAATATACTATGTATTGCGTATTACGATCCAGTATCGGATGTCACATGCTAGGCCTCGGGCTGGAATTGTGTCTGCCCCGTACGAAGCATATATCGGATCACTAGCAACTAGTCTCTGTAATCGGATAATCATGACCTAGTCATATTATCCTGATAGCTGTAGCATATAAGAGTACTAGTTCTGTATCTATGCGTGATCATCTTCTCCATATGACTGAAGTGATACTTCCATCTTGACATCACACCCCATACACTACGATTCTCAGTAAACCCAGAAGAGGCGTACACAGAACCTGTTAAAGCTCCGGACGACCAAAACCATGTTGGACAATTATGACCCATAGCATCACTATTTGTAAAAAGACATGGTGTTCTTTGTACAAATTAACTATGTGACAAAGGAAATTGATGTTTTATCATTTTGTAATTGGATTACTTGGATATATAAATGATAAAAGTCCATATGATTAGTACCAGATTAATAAGATATGAGACAGTATTAATCCACGAAAGGTTTAATCATTAGATATCTCTAGTCGTAGTATTATCAAGACTGGACATCAATAATGCGGGATAGACTAGTATTACACTTGTCCGCGTTATGGAAGCTTAACGGCATAGTTCTCATATATTTGAGTATTGGATACCTATGCAAGTGTGATAAGAGGTTCTGTTAGCCATTGGATCGGGAACATTTTCACTCTGGATAGACCCCTCGGAATCCCATTTTTAGTATGACTATGTGTCTATGGGAATTCGAATCAGGGTAGGTGTATATAGTCTTAACCTGAGACTTGCATCGCTAATACTTGCGACAATCAATACGCTTTGGTTTTGGTCATCCGGGGCTTTAACAGGTTCTGTGTACTCCTCTTCTGGTTTACTGAGAATCGTTGTGTATTGGGTGTGATGTCAAGATGGAAGTATCACTTCAGTCATATGGAGATGATGATCACGCAGGGATATAGAACTAGTACTCTCAAATGCTGCAACTATCGGGATAGTATGACTAGGTCATGATTATTCGATTAAAGAGACTAGTTGTTAGTGATCTGATATATGCTTCGTACATGGCAGACACAATTCCAGCCACAGGCCTAACATGTGACATCCGATACTGGATCGTATTACGCAATATATTGTATACTACGTGTGATATAGATTATATATATTCCATGTTGAATATATTTCTTAAAAAATTGGGTAGGCATGGTACTTTGCTAGAAGCCAACCATGTCTTGTAAATCGGTAAGAATGTGGTACCGGGTACGCACGTGTCGAATAGTCCGACAACCGTATTTACTGACAACATATCCAGGGATCTCTTGGGTCGCTTCCCAAAGACTCACTGATGACATTTGACTCGAACAGAATTAATTTAGGATTAATTATGAGAGAGAAAATTAACATGGGATTAATTATCATAGAAAGAATTAATCTGGGATTAATTCGTGTAGAATAGAGAACTCGATTAATTTGGAATTAATCGGTAAAATAAATTTAATAAATAAATTAGATTTTTCTATTTAATTTATTTAATTGGGCTAAAATAATATATTGGATATATTAACTGAAATCAGATTTCAATAAGAAATTAAAATTGGATTTTAATTCAAGCGAGCGAATTAATTTGGAAATAATTCATAAGCGACTTTCGTAATAATTTTTCTAGGCATTATTATTTAATTAAAATGGATTTAATTACGTCGCGACAGAGAATTCGTTTAATCGGATTACACGAACTCGGGCCCAAAGCTTACTTTTGTATTGGGGATGTCAACTTGAATTTTGAATTCAAAGTGGTGGGACCCACTAACTTACATCACATGTCATTTTTTGATGTGTGTAGTTGGCATAATATTAAATGTTGTATTTAATCAAACCAACCACCAACTTTTGCTTTATGTTTTTGGAAAATACAAAAAGGAACTATTCATCATCTTTTTTTTTTCTCTCAAATGGGCGTGAGCCCTCTTCTCTCATTTAGATTTTTTGTTGCAAAAATTCTACAAGATAGAACTTAAAGGAGTTAATTAAGGTGATAGGGAAACTCACCCATGAGTTTGGAACAACTAAGAAAGCATGAAGCTTCTACATCCATGCAGTTTTTTGAAAATTTCAAAGCCGATCAATGTGAGTATTCCACAACTCCCTTTGATTTTATTCACACATAAATCTTGTTTAAGATCCTTGGGCATATCTAGGACACTAAAAAACCAAAGCGTACTGATTGTCTCAAGTATTAGCGATGCAAGTCTCAGGTTAAGACCAAATACACCTACCCTGATTCGGATTCCCATAGACACATAGTCATACTACCAATGGGATTTCGAGGGGTCTATCCAGAGCGAAGCTGTTCCTGGTCCAACAGCAACAAACCTCCTATCACACTTTCATAAGTATCCTATACTTAAATATATGAGAACTATGTCGTTAAGCTTCCAAAACGCGCACAAGTGTAATACTAGTCTATTCCGTATTATCGATGTCCAGTCTCGATAATACTACGACTAGGGATATTTAATGATTAAACCATTTGTGGATTAATACTTTCTCATATCTTATTAATCCGGAACTAATCATAAGGACTTCTATCATTTATATATCAAAGTAATCAAATTACAAAATAATAAAATAGCAATTTCCTTTGTCATATAGTTAATTTGTACAAAAACCACAATGTCTTTTTATAAATAGTGATGCTATGGGTCATAATTGTCCAACAATATCCCACTTGGCTCATAGCCAATCACTAAAGTATCTAACACCTAAACTATGTACATGTCGCTCAAACTTTTACTGAGAGATAGCTTTCGTCAGCGGATCTGCAATGTTGTCATCTAAGGCGATCTTTTTGATCTTCACATCGCCACGATGTATAATCTCACAAATCAGATGAAATCGATGAAGTACATGCTTGGATCGTTGGTGAGACCGCGGTTCCTTAGCCTGCGCTATAGCCCCGTTATTGTCACAATACAAAGGAACGTGCTTTGCTGCTAATAGAACTACTCCTAATCCAATTAGGAATTTACGGATCCAAACTGCTTCTTTTGCTGCCTCAGCTGCAGTGATATATTCCGCTTCTGTTGTTGAATTAGTAACAGTCTCTTGCTTGGAAGATTTCCAGCTCACTGCTCCGTTGTTCAAACAAAATATATACCCAGATTGCGACTTAGAGTCGTCTTTATCGGTTTGGAAACTTGCATCGGTGAACCCAGTCACCTCAAGTTCTCCATCTCCATAGACTAAGAAAGCATCCTTAGTTCATCTAAGATACTTAAGGATGTTCTTAACAGCAATCCAGTGACCATCACCTGGATCAGCCTGATAGCGACTGCACATGCTCAAAGTATACGAGATATCAGGTCGCGTACATATCATGGCATACATGATCGATCCGAATGCAGAAGCGAAATAGATCCGACTCATTGCTTTTCTCTCATCTTTAGTTTTAGGACACATGTCCTTAGATAGATAAACGCCATGTGACAAAGGAAGTAGTCCCCTCTTGGACTGATCCATGTTGAATCTCTACAACACTTTATCAATATACGAGATCTGGGAGAGTCGAAGCAGCTTTCTAGATCTATCCCGGTAGATCCTTATTCCCAGAATAAATGCTGCTTCTCCCAGATCTTTCATGGAGAATTTTAATGAAAGCCAAGCTTTCACCGATTATAGCATGGGAATGTCGTTGCCAATAAGCAATACATCATCAACGTAAAGGACACTGAATGTCAGTGCGCTCCCATTAACCTTCTTATATACACAAGAATCATCTTTATTTTGAATGAAATCATATTCTTTTATGATCTCATCAAAACGTTAGTTCCAAGAACGCGATGTTTGCTTCAATCCATAAAAGGATCGATTTAACTTGCAAACCTTGTTTTCATGTTTTGGTATGACAAAACCGTCAGGCTGTTGCTTATAAACATCCTCAAAAGGTTTCCGTTAAGGAAACCGGTTTTGACGTCCATCTGCCATATTTCATAATCGAAATATGCAGAAATAGCAAGCATTATCCGAATGGATTTAATCATGGCAACAAATGAAAAAGTTTCATCGTAATCGACACCATGTCGTTGGCGATACCCTTTCGCTACAAGCCTAGCTTTGTACCTTTGTATATTTCCATCAATGTCCGTCTACTTCTTGAAAACCCATTTACAACCAATTGGCTTAACGCCTTCTGGTGCATCAACCAGTGCCCAAACTTGGTTGGTATAAATGGAATCCATTTCAGACTTCATGTCATCTTACCATAAAGTGGAGTCGATACATTGTATCACTTTCTCATATGTGGCCGGTTCGTCTTCCTCAATAAGATTGATATCCACATAATGTGAGATCAGAAACCCATACCTCTCAGGTTGTTTTCTAACTCTCTCCGACCTACGCGGTTCTTGTGTATTAGAAGATTGTGTACAGTCTCATCCCTGATGAACTGTTTATGTTCCGTGAGGGAGTCGGTGCCAGGAACAGTATCACTCTGATTTTGATCGAGTTCTACTTTCCTCCCATTTACCACTGCATTTAGGAATTCCTTTTCGAGGAAAACTGCATGGAGAGAAACAAATACCTTGTTCAGTGTGGGTTGTAGAAGTAATATCCTTTGGTTTCCCTAAGATAACCTAAAAATAGGCACTTATCCGATTTGGGTTCTAGTTTGGTACCATCCAAACGTTTAACGTATGCTTATCATCTCCAAATCTTCAGGAATGAGAAACCCGGTTTCATTCATGTCCATATTTCATATAGAGTGTGTCCAACTGACTTTGACGGAACCTTATTCAACTGACTTTGACGGAACCTTATTCAAAATAAGTATTGCACTGTTCAATGCATATCCCCAGAAGGAAATTAGTAGCTCAATGCGACTCATCATTGACCTTACCATGTCCAACAAAGTTCGGTTTCTCCGTTCGGACACACCATTTAATTGAGGTGTTCCGGGAGGAGTCCACTGTGAAAGAATACCATATTCTTTTAAGTAATCAAGAAACTCGTTGCTTAAGTATTCTCCACCATGGTCTGACCGTAATGTTTTAATACTTTTACCAGTCTGTTTTTCTACTTTGTGTCGAAACTCTTTGAATTTCTCAAAAGTTTCCGACTTGTGTCTCATAAGATACACATAATCATAACGCGATGCATCATCTATAAAGGTTAAGAAGTATTCATATCCACATATAGCCTAGCTAGACATGGGCCCACATACGTCACTATGAACGAGGGCTAACAGTTCGGTGACTCTTGCACCTTTACCGCTAAAAGGTGTTTTAGGCATTTGCCTAATAAACAAGATTCGCAGACATCATATGAATTAGGATCAAATCCGTCCAAGTATCCACTCTTCGAAAGTGTGGATATACGAGTCTTGTTTATGTGTCAGATAAGTTTCATATGTGTTACTTAATTTAAGCCTTTTGTTTGTCATGTTATATGTTTGAGATTCATTTATATTCAAAATATAAAGACCATTATTAGCATCAACAATACATATCTCAAAATCATATTTATAAACAAAACACCCAGTGTTTCAGAATACAAAAGTATACCCACATTGGGTCAAACAAGATACAGAGATAATGTTTCTAGTCAAACTAGGTATATAATAACAGTCTGCCAATGAAAGTACATGCCCCGATGGCAGTTCCAAAACATAAGTCCCTACAGCCAAAACAATGACTCTGGTCACGTTTCCAACTCGTAGGTCAATCTCGGCTGAAGCCAGTCTCCTGCTAATCTGCAGCTCGTGCACATCAGTACATATATAAGTACCACATCAATAATCAAAAATCCAATTTTTAAAACTAGAAGTAGACATGTTTATTTCAATAATAAACATACCTAAAGCCGGAGCCTTGCCCGCCTTCACTTACTTCATCTGCGCCTTGTACTCACGGCAGTCACGCTTCCACTGACCCCGTTTGCCACACTGTAGGCAGACATTTTGGGATTTGTCATTTGCCTTCCCAGAAGACTTTGATGATTTGGCCTTGCCATTTTTTTTCTTCTTCTTCACACCTCCAGAAGCCTTCGGCCAAGCCTTGGCCTTCTGAGATGTCGAAGTGAAATGTGGCTCGCGCTTCTTGCCCTTCAGAAGCTCTGGCTCTGCCTCTTTCAGCATCGCCATCAACTCTCCAAGAGTCTTCTCTTGGTTCATCATATTATAGTTCATGATGAACCCGCCCCAGTAATCGGGCAGAGACTGTAAGATCAAATCTATGGAAGTCTCAGCCTCAAAGGTTATGCCCAGCTGACCTAGCTATTCGATGTCAGCAATCATCTGCGAGACATAGTTCTTGACATATGTACCCTCTGACATGCGAGAGCGAAAGAGCTTCTTCTGCAATTCATACTTTTGAGATCTAAGGTTAGATCTATGAAGGTCCTTTAATTTCAACATCATATTGCAGGGATCCAATCCCTTGTTTTGAGGACGAAATTGAGGAGTCATTAAGGCAAGCATGACAGACTAAGTAGTTGATTTGTCATCATTATGAGTCTTCCAAAGCTCATAATAAACTACCCGCTCATGTCTAGGCTCAAGACCGAGAGGTCTATCTATGACATAGAGCAACGTCTCGGCACCCATGAAAAACCTGAGATTCATCTCCCAGTCTGGAAAATTGGCGTCGTTAAAGATATTATTGCACATGACGATGTCTTTAACGCTAATCTTCCAGTTATCATGATTGCAATAGTCTAAATATTCAATCAATGAAATCGGGTACAATCAAATGTAATTATTACTATAGTCTAACTATATAATCAACTACAAATGAAGTTATGGTACAATCCAACTATTCA
The DNA here is from genome assembly GCA_019454045.1 of Zanthoxylum bungeanum. Classification (NCBI taxonomy): domain Eukaryota; kingdom Viridiplantae; phylum Streptophyta; class Magnoliopsida; order Sapindales; family Rutaceae; genus Zanthoxylum; species Zanthoxylum bungeanum. The sequence goes on along the minus strand of SKCR01004987.1, from coordinate 7,757 downwards.
AAGAAAACAATAAAATATTAGTCCAACTAATATAAATATATAACGACGAAAAATAAAGCGCGTATTTAGCAAGTATTAAACGAAATTAAAAATTTAATACTGGCCTCCCACTATTTTTCGGCGAGCCTCTAACCCTCTATTGAGTACTCGGGAAACCCGGTTTCCTAGTGGGCTAGGATCCCGTTAAATAACACACAACTTTGACTTTGGCCAACAAGTTGTATGAAACTTAACTAGGTAGATCTCTAAGATTAATTGGATCCCATCCAATTCCTAGATTCGGTAGGTAGACCTCCAAGTCCAAGATATATATCCAATATATATTTACTAACCTTTTCCTCTGAATCAACTAAGCATTGGCTTTGGCTCAACAAGCTTAATGATTCCAGTTAAGCATAACTCATTGATAGTGGGAAAGCTTCGTAATCCACGTTGATGTACAAAAGTGACCTTGACTTTGGCCAACAAGTCACAACTGACCAAGACATGTGATATATAACAAAGCCTTCGTGGTTCAAACACATCTGCGATGGACAATGATCTTGAATTTGGCCAACAAATCAAAGCCAATCTTGGATCTTGAGAGAGAACCACTCAATGGAAGGAAAACACGTAATATATAATGAGGGTTTTTTTGCGTAAATTGGTAACCAATTTTATTATTTTTGATTAGGTCTCATCATACACCCTTAAGCATGCATTCTAAAAGTATAATAAGGCGCGAATAAATTAATAATGATATACGAATTGATATATAACAAACTTTGTTCCTAGAATAAATCTCTCCATTTCCTCTCTCCCGCTAGCACTATTCATACTTCTACCCAATTACATAATATATTAAAGAAACCTCATTTACATTGAGGAGAATTGGTGAGAAGAGAAATACAAAGAGTAAAGAGATAATAGGCTGGACACGCAGGTCAAATTTAATAAATTCCAAATTTATTACAACAATTTCCAAAATTGCCCCCACCCTTCTAATATCCATCCGATATACATTATTCATAAAAATACATCCAAGTATTCACACATAGCATGTTATCAATCAATCTAATCCAATTAATTAATCTTTGATTAGTGACCATCCAATGTTCAAACAACGATTTGATTTGCGCTAGTCCAACTCATTTAAGAATAAATACTCAAAGTACGTATTCTTGAATTATCGAACTACAATTTTAAATCCAATTTAATTTGTATTCAATACTAATTCGAATTTAATTCCAAATTAAATAATTTCACTTATTTATGTGCCTTAAAGACTTGGATTCCAAATCCAATCCAATTGGGTCTCAAAGGCCCAATTAGCATCAAATGCTAATTTAATTAAAGTCCAATGGGCTTTCAATTAATTCTTTAGGCATGGGCTTTGGCCAATATGGATCCAATCCAATAGCCAAGGCCCAATAAGGAATCACCATTTTGCCAAAAATCAATTTAGGCCCATTATGCCCAATTAAATTATTAAAGGCCCAAAAGTTATATTTGGACTTTATGGAAATGGTTTTAGGCGCAATTTGGATCCAATCCAATTGTCCAAAATCATGCTTGGCCCAACCAAGCCCATTAAGCCCAAATACAACAAATTAGCACAATCCAATTTAAAGACTAATCTTTTTTTAACATAATATTCCAAATATCATATTAATTTCAATTAAAGTGTAATTACCATAATTAATAATTAAACAATTATTTTCAAAATATCAATTTAAACTAATTAATCATGCTTTAATTTATCCAATTCATGTCCAACACAATTGGAGCAAAATCAATCCATTAAACATGCTTATTGTTCAGGACAATTTGGGAAAATAATATCCAATTTTGATTTCAATCAAATTAATCAAAATTAAATCAACAATCAATATTTATTTCATGCTTTGAACTCATCCAATAGTCTAAATTCAAAAAATCACCATGAACATTATGTAGGGTTATATTCGGCCACTTGAAGGATTTTAGGGAAAAATAAATCTAATCAATTTTCTCAAATCCTATGATGCACAAATCCAATTCATCCTCATCAAAACACAACCAAACAACCAATTTTGAAAAAATCATACTCCAAGCACAAAATCCCCAAAATAAAGTATATAAACCATAAACTCAAATCATGCTTAGAAAAGGCTCATGATACCATTGTTAGTGTCCTAGACATGCCTAAGGTCTCTAAGTCATGATATTGTGTGTGAATAATCAAGAAAGTTTGCAGAAAAAAAAACTTACAATGAACGGATGAGAATTTCCAAGAAATGCTCCAATGGATGTAGCTCCAAACTTTGGCTTTGTTGATTTTGCTCTTGGGTGAGTTTCCCTAACACCTCATTCAACTCTTTAAAGTGCCAGCTTAATGAAATTTTGCAACAAAACTTCAAGGGAGAAGGAAGAAGCTCACGACAATGAGCTAAGGAGAAGAAAGAGTTTGTTGTGAATAGTAAATTATCACACTTCCAAAGTTGACTTAACTAATTTATACAAAGGTTGAGTTTTGGTTTTGGTTTGAGTGTTTCATAAACAATCCAAGCCTTACTCAAGCCAACAACAACTTCCATCAAATGTCTAACATGTTGATGTAAGTGAAGTGGGTCCCACCACTTTTAAATTCCAAATTTAAGTCGGCTAACTCAACACGCAACTTCGCTCGGGCCCGAGTTCGTTTAGTTCCGAACTAAACAAATTTTCCGCCGCAACGTAATTAAATCCAATTTAATTAAATAATAATGCCTAGAAAAATTATTACGAAAGTCGCTTACGAATTAATTCCAAATTAATTCGTTCGCCCAAATTAAAATCTAATTTTAACTCCACGTTGAAATCCAATTTCAATTAATATATCCAATATATTATTAATCAATTAATTCCAAATTAATCGATTTCTCTCTTCTATTCGAATTTTATCCCAGATAAATTCCTGCCGTAATTAATCTCAGATTATTTTTCTCACTCTCATAATTAATCCCAGATTAATTCTGTTCGAGTCAAATGTCATCGGTGAATCTTTGGGTGCGACCCAAGAAATCCATGGATATGTTGGCAGTAATACGGTCATCAGACTATCCGAACACGTGCGTACCTCGTACCACGTTCTTACCGATTTACAAGACATGGTTGGCTTCTAGCAAAGCACCGTGCCTACCCAATTCTCCAGAAATATTCAACGAAGAATATATAATCTATATCAGGCATAGTATACTATGTATTACGTATTACGATCCAGTATCAGATGTCACATGCTAGGCCTAGGGCAGGAATTATGTCTGCCCCGTACGAAGCATATATCGGATCACTAGCAACTAGTCTCTGTAATCGGATAATCATGACCTAGTCATATTATCCCGATAGCTGCAGCATATAAGAGTACTAGTTCTGTATCCTGGCGTGATCATCTTCTCCATATGACTGCAGTGATACTTCCATCTTGACATCACACCCAATACACTACGATTCTCAATAACCCCAGAAGAGGCATACACAGAACTTGTTAAAGCTCCGGACGACCAAAACCAAAGCGTACTGATTGTCGCAAGTATTAGCGATGCAAGTCTCAGGTTAAGACCACATACACCTACTCTGATTCGGATCCCCATAGACACATAGTCATACTACCAATGAGATTCTGAAGGGTCTATCCAGAGCGAAGTTGTTCCCGGTCCAAAGGCTAACAGAACCTCCTATCACACTTGCAAAAGTATACTATACTTAAATATATGAGAATTATGTCGTTAAGCTTCCATAACGCGCATAAGTGTAATACTAGTCTATTTCACATTATCGATGTCCAGTCTAGATAATACTACGACTAGGGATATTTAATGATTAAACCGTTCATGGATTAATACTGTCTCATATCTTATTAATCCGGAACTAATCATAAGGACTTTTATCATTCATATATCAAGGTAATCTAATTACAAAATGATAAAATAAAAGCTTCCTTTGTCACATAGTTAATTTGTACAAAAACCACAATGTCTTTTACAAATAGTGATGTTATGGGTCATAATTGTCCAACAATCTCCCACTTGGCTCATAACCAATCACTAAAGTATCTAACACCTGAACTATGTACATGTCGCTCAAACTTTTACTGAGAGATAACTTTCGTCAGCGGATCTGCAATGTTGTCATCTGAGGTGATCTTTTCGATCTTCACATCGCCACGATGTATAATCTCACGAATCAGATGAAACCGACGAAGTACATGCTTGGATCGTTGATGAGACCGCGGTTCCTTAGCCTGCGCTATAGCCCCGTTATTATCACAATATAAAGGAACGGGCTCAGCTGCTAACGGAACTACTCCTAATCCATTTAGGAATTTACGGATCCTAACTGCTTCTTTTGCTGCCTCAACTGCATCGATATATTTCGCTTCTATTGTTGAATCAACAACAGTCTATTGCTTGGAAGATTTCCAACTCACTGCTCCATTGTTCAAACAAAATATATACCCAGATTGTGACTTAGAGTCGTCTTTATCGGTTTGGAAACTTACATCGGTGAACCCAGTCACCTCAAGTTCTCCATCTCCATAGACTAAGAAAACATCTTTAGTTCATCTAAGATACTTAAGGATGTTTTTAACAGCAATCCAGTGACCATCACCAGGATCGGCCTGATAGCGACTGCACATGCTCAAAGCATACGAGACATCATGTCGCATACATATCATGGCATACATGATCGATCCGACTACAGAAGTGAACAGGATCTGACTCATTGCTTCTCTTTCATCTTTAGTTTTAGGACACATGTCCTTAGATAGAGAGACGCCATATGACACAGGAAGCTGTCCCCTCTTGGACTGATCCATGTTGAATCTCTTCAATATTTTTTCAATATACGAGCTCTGGGAGAGTCTAAGTAGCTTTCACTGATTGTAGCATGGGAATGTCATTGCCAATAAGTGGTACATCATCAACGTAAAGGACAATGAATATCAATGCGCTCCCACTAACCTTCTTATATACACAAGAATCATCTTCATTTTGAAAGAAATCATATTCTTTTATGATCTCATCAAAACATTGGTTCCAAGAACGCGATGCTTGCTTCAATCCAGAAATGGATCGATTTAACTTGCAAACCTTGTTTGCATGTTTTGGTACGACAAAACCGTCAGGTTGTTGCATATAAACATCCTCCAAAAGGTTTTTGTTATGAAAAGCGGTTTTGACGTCCATCTGCCATATTTCATAATCGAAATATGCAGCAATAACAAGCATTATCCGAATGGATTTAATCATGGCAACATGTGAAAAAGTTTCATCGTAATCGACACCATGTCGTTGTCGATACCCTTTCGCTACAAGCCTAGCTTTGTACGTTTGTATGTTGCCATCCATGTCCGTCTTCTTCTTGAAAACCCATTTACAACCAATTGGTTTAACACCTTCTGGTGCATCAACCAGTGCCCAAACATGGTTGGTATACATGGAATCCATTTCGGACTTCATGGCATATTGCCATAAAGCAGAGTCGATACCTTATATCGCTTCTTCATACGTGGCTAGATCGTCTTCCTCAATAAGATTGATATCCACATGTAGTGAGATCAGAAACCCATACCTCTCAGGTTTTTTTTTACTCTCTCCGACCTATGCGATTCTTGTGTATTAGAAGATTGTGGTACAGTCTCATCCCTGATGAACTGTTTGTGTTCCGTGAGGGAGTCGGTGCCAGGAATAATATCTCTCCGATTTTGATCAAGTTCTACTTTCCTCCCATTTACCACTGCATTTAGGAATTCCTTTTCGACGAAAACTGTATGGAGAGCAACAAATAACTTGTTCTCTTGTGGGTTGTAGAAGTAATATCCTTTGGTGTCCCTAAGATAACCTACAAATAGGCAATTATTCGATTTGGGTTCTAGTTTGGTACCATCCAAACGTTTAACGTATGCCCAGCATCCCCAAATCTTCAGGAATAAGAAACCCAGTTTCTTTCCTGTCTATATTTCATATGGAGTCTGTTCAACTAACTTTGACGGAACCTTATTCAAAATAAGTATTGCACTGTTCAATGCGTATCCCCAGAAGGAAATTGGTAGCTCAGTGTGACTCATCATTGACAATACCATGTCCAACAAAGTTCGGTTTCTCCATTTGGACACACCATTTAATTGAGATGTTCCAGGAGGAGTCCACTGTGAAAGAATATCATATTCTTTTAAGTAATCTAGAAACTCGTTGCTTAAGTATTCTCCACCACGGTCCGACCGTAATGTTTTAATACTTTTGCCGGTCTATTTTTCTACTTCGTGTCGAAACTCTTTGAATTTTTCAAAAGTTTCCGACTTGTGTCTCATAAGATACACATAACCATAACGCGATGCACCATCCGTAAAGGTTACAAAGTATTCATATCCACCTCTAGCCTGGCTAGACATGGGCTCACATACGTCACTATGAACGAAGGCTAACAGTTCGGTGGCTCGTGCACCTTTACCGCTAAAAGGCATTTTAGACATCTTGCCTAATAAATAAAATTCGCAGACATTATATGAATTAGGATAAAATCCATCCAAGTATCCACTGTTCGAAATTGTGGATATACGAGTCTTGTTTATGTGTCAGATAAGTTTCATATGCGTTACTTAATTTAAGCCTTTTGTTTGTCATGTTATATGTTTGAGATTCATTTATATTCAAAATATAAAGACCATTATTAGCATCAGCAGTACATATCTCAAAATCATATTTATAAACAAAACACCCAATGTTTCGGAATACAAAAGTATACCCATATTAGGTCAAACAAGATACAGAGATAATGTTTCTAGTCAAACTAGGTACATAATAAAAGTCTGACAATGAAAGTACATGCCCCGATGGCAGTTCCAAAACATAAGTCCCTACAGCCAAAACAACGACTATGGTCCCGTTTCCAACTCGTAGGTCAATCTCGCTTGAAGCCAGTCTCATGCTAATTTGCAAATCCTGCACATCAGTACATATATGAGTACAACATTCAGAATCAAAAATCTAATTTTTAAAACTAGAAGTAGACATGTTTATTTCAATAACAAACATACCTGAAGCCGGAGTCTTGCCCGCCTTCACTTACTTCATGTGCTCCTTGTACTTACGGCAGTCACGCTTCCAGTGACCCCGTTTTCCACACTGTAGGTAGACATCTTGGGATTTGTCATTTGCCTTCCCAGAAGACTTTGATGATTTGGCCTTGCCATTTCTTTTCTTCTTCTTCACACCTCCAGAAGCCTTCGGCCAACACTTGGCCTTCTGAGATGTCGAAGTGAAATGCGCCTCGCGCTTCTTGCCATTCAGAAGCTCTGGCTCTACCTCTTTCAATATCGCCATCAACTCTCCAAGAGTCTTCTATTGGTTTATCATATTGTTGTTCATGATAAACCCGCCCCAGAAATCAGGCAGAGACAGTAAGATCAAATCTATGGAAGCCTCAGCCTCGAAGGTTATGATCAGCTGACCTAGCTGTTCGATGTTAGCAATCATCTGCGACATATAGTGCTCGATAGATGTACCCTCTGACAAACGAGAGCGAAAGAGATTCTTCTGCAATTCATACTTCTGAGATCTAAGGTTATATCTATGAAGGTCCTTCAATTTCAACATCATGTTGTAGGGATCCAATCCATTATTTTGACGACGAAATTGAGGAGTCATTACGGCAAGCATGACAGACTGAGAAGTTGAGTTGTCATCATTATGAGTCTTCCAAAGCTCATAATCAACTACTCGCTCATGTCTAGGCTCAGGCCCGAGAGGTCTATCTAT